>JABJVR010000095.1:6152671-6198154 GCA_025773905.1 Chitala chitala
CTGTCCCTCCAGCCTGTGGCTGTTGTGCTGTGGTTCTGGGTACAGCTGCTGTTCTGTCCCTCCAGCCTGTGGCTGTTGTGCCGTGGTTCTGGGTACAGCTGCTGCGCTCTGCCTCTAGCCCGTGGCTGTTAGTGACGTTAATGCTCTTCAGTCTTTATGAAAGTGTTTGTACATCGCCTCAAAATGCTTTTCCAGGCCTGCGATGTCTTTTTATGCCCAGCCCTTTTTGGCACAGACAGGGCTAATTAAACTTGTAGGATTTATTAAGCACCTGTATAATAAAATGTTTATATCTTCTTTTAGTGATATGTCTACAGTTTTACAAGGAAGGGGACCAAAATGTTTCAAAAAAAAAAAAAAAAAAACTTGTGTTTTAAGATTAGCAATACTGCCCTTTGTGTTTTGTGCTGTAAAATGGACAAGGGATACTACCAGAGGGGCTTGACCTTATTTGTGGAAGTACAAGAAAAGCTTGGATTAATCTGCTGTCTGCTCTCCCATGGAGCCACTTAATTACAGCTCACACTTATGTCTGCACAGACAGCTGTAGGACCATTTTAATGCACAACATTAAAACCTTCACACGAAAGGTAGCAGTGAATGAGTACAGTGACCATGGGAAGGTGTTCTGTGTGCTGCTTTTAAACACATTTTATGTTCGGGAAAAATTAGGTACATTGTGTGTGAATGTTTAATTTTAACACGTGTTCATTCATCATGACTTCTTGTTGAACAAATTCATCCTCTTGAATGGAGGTTTATTTTTCCTAATCAGGCAACCACTGAGAGATCTCCAAAGTTTTTGAGTGGAAACTAAATTATGGTAATTGAATGTACTGTACAGCTTTCTGGTGGATAAATTATTAACAATATTAACTGCTTATACATTTTACATAGAGAGAAATACTGTGTCAGGTACAATTTTATGAGAACCTATATGGATTTTTCCATGGTCTTTTCTTAAACTACACACCAGCTTGAGCAAACACAGCATTGACTTGGCTTTGGACATAAAGCGAGGTTTGAATTTTTAACTCAAACTAAGCTGGACATTCTACCAAAGCCAGGGATCTGAGAAGCAAGGTGAGAAGAGCAGCAGTTTGTGCTGACCCGTTTCGGGGTGTAATGTGCAGGGCCTAGTGGGACCACAGAGCATCCTGCCAGGAGGGTGTGTGCGTGTCAGACAGATGGTGCGCCTGACAGTGCCTCCTTTAAGGCAGCGTGAGCTGTCACACTCATGCCTTTGTGCGTCCTCATTGTCCCCCCCCACATTTACCTCTCCCTGCTTCCGCTTTACATTAAAGATATTTTAAACCAACCAGATTTTCAGTGTTACTTCTATACATTTTAAATTTACACTGGATTAATTTGCAGGTATTTTTCTAGTGCCACAACATACAATAAAAAAATGTACGTACGGTATATGTGTTTCAGTAGTAATTGTACTAACCACGTCGTTCTGTATATTTGTTGACTGCTTTCTTGAACTCTTCGACTTGATTGGCAAATAAACGTTACAAGGATGTTGATTGCATCTTTTGGAAGAAACTTTCAACATTGATAGGCTGATTATAGCTTTGTTTCAGTGCACTCGTTCCCTCTTCTCCTCCAGCCCTGTATACACATCTGCCAGTTTTCATGAGGGATTGAAACAAGCTTGCAGCGCAGCTAACTGCAGCACGGCTAATGGCAGCATGCTTCCATGTCAAGCAAAATAGAGAATTAAATAAAGACACATTGCAGTGTCAGTCAGCCATGCTACGCAAAAGTCTTTGTCCTGCACGTCATGTTTTGATGGATGTGTGTGCACATTCAGTCCTTATTTAAATAGAAATAAGTATTTTTGAATGCAAGCATTAATAGGTTGTACTGTTACAGTAAACCTACAAAAAAGCTGCAAACCAACAATAAACCTGTTAGCTGGAAACCTGCAATAAATTCCTATGCATATTAAGCATGTGCAACAATGTTTGGCTTCATTAGGATGAGAATCTTTCATTTTGGCCTAATGAACCCATGTGGTGAATACAGTTCCGGTTCATCAGGATGGGTCAGAAATTATCGTGCTAATATACAGAATTTTGATGGTCTTAATCGCTGTAGAAAATGATGTCCATATTAACTAGGATGCGGCAGTTACAGTATGAAGAAAGGTGATCATATCTGGACATCCCTGCTAAGTTTATTTGTGAGGGGAGAAAGACACGTCTAATTTGTTTTGAGTAAATCATATACAGATTTGGTTTTTCTAATCAGCATTTAAAACCACACGATGAGGGAAAAAGTGTTGTTTTGCTGCTATTTAAAAACTCATTTGTTGCTTTTGTGAAAATCAAGACAAGAATAAGTTTTTAATGGAGGCATTGTTTTTTTTTATGATAGAACGTTTGAAATGCATGTTCATATACATTTGCACAGAGGAGTGCTTGTTTAAATGTGCAGTAAAGCAGAGCTGTGCAGTGGTGTGGTGGGTGGTGTTATTGCCTCACACCTCCAGAGTTGTCAGTTTCTCTCTTTATTTTTGTGTGGGTTTCGTCTGGGCGTTTCAGAGGAGATAAGTGACTATTAATTGTGCGCCTGTAGGAGATGATGTACATGTCCTATAAGAGATCAGCCTCTTCAGGGGTTCCCTTTGCTGGTTTGAGAGGAGAGACAAGCTCACAGGTGTTGCCCCCCCACCAGATTTAATGAGGTAGCACCAAGAAGGGTCATGCAGGTCTAGCTGAAACTTCTTAGTCTTCTTTAAAGCATAAACAAAGGTGTGTGCGTGTGCGTGTGTGTGTGTGAGGTGTACACACTACCAGTAAAAACTATGGACATAACCAATTACTTGCCTGTGCGGTGAAATCAGCCACGTAGTACTCAACATGTGTGGGAACTCCTTCAAGACCGTTGAGAAAAACATCGCAAGTAATTTTCTAATGAAGCTGGTATTTTGATTTTTTTTTCCCCCCCCACACTGATTAATTTTTTTTCCTTACTGCATTTTTTTTTACTACTTCCTACTTCCACTAAGTTCTTTTATAACTCTAATGCCTTCACTAATTCTAAAGGGGAGAAAATTGTAAAAATAAGAACTTTCTCTCTGACAAGGCATGTCCAAGCCTTTAACTTGTAGTGCATATGAAATAATATGATAAAGTTTAGGCTCAGTGACTCGGCTGGACTAACATGGCTGCACATGGCTTATGGGTAATACCTGAGATGTATCAGGTAAGGTCACATACAAGGTTCTTTTCTGAGAAACGATTCGGTCCACAGCATGTCCCAGTTCTGTCAGGAATCCTTCATCTAAAGAACGTGTAGATGAGGCAGTTTAGCATAGAGGACGTGTTAAATAGCATTCTGTTCCAGCAGTCTCGCGGCTCCCTTTTACTTACAGCGTTTACAGAGGAGTCAGACCTGCTGGATGTGCAGAGCAGAAATCCCAGCAGAGCGCTCCTGCCACCAACGTGGACCGGAGCTACACGGTGGGCCTCCCTGAGTCTGAAACATGAACAGAAGCCGTCCAGGAATAAATGGTGTGAATTAGCTCCCGGCTAGCAGAGTGCTAATCGGCCGAGCGGCCATTTAAAATGGATGTACATTATAAACCAAAGGGAAGATGATGCTAAACGTTGTGCCACCTTGAACAAGCTTACAAGAGAAATTTGGATGAAAACTGCTTGTGCACATCAAACTGGTCGTCTTTGGTTTGCAGTGCAAAGACCAAATCTTCAAAGGCATTTTCTTAACTTCATGCCTAAAGTATGAGATTTTAACAAACCTTTAAACATATATCTTTTTAACGTGAGCGTATGATATAATGTATAGTTGTATAGGCTACAGATACTGTGGTAACGTAAAAAAATTTAGCAGGGTTGATTTAAATATTGTTTTAAAAATTTAGTTTTGTTGGAAAGTTAAGATTAAGAGATCCTGTGAATACTCCACTCACGATTGGATGAAATCTTTTCAGCAACCTCTCTTGCAAGCAAATGCCAAAAGGGATAACATCATTTTACCTAGCTCTTGTTTTTTTAAATAACCTCTTTGCTTTGCTTCCTATAAAAATATCCCCATTTCAGCTTTTAAAGCTTTTCACGTGCATTTGAATTTTGTGATTCATGTGCCGTTTAAATCTATCTCTTCAAACGTCTCTCTCTACAGTTTTTGATATCGGCCTCTTAATCTTGTATGAGTTTTGTACACATGCTGGTACCGGCTTGCTAGTACTTTTCTTGGATTTCACTCATAATGTGCGGATTGATTTATAGTTTTCAATAAACGTTCTGTTCCTAGTAGACAGTACTTTGTGTCTAGACTGTATGTGCTTTGTCGTGCTGTCAGACAGGTTGTTCTTCAGCATAAATATTGAGCTGTTTCTGTGAGCAGCCCCAGGCCCCCCCAGCACATGGGGACCTGTCTAAGTCAGTTGAACAGATGGCCAGTTGCACGCAGCCTCCTGCTGGGCAGCAGAGAGGTCACCACCTTTTTGTCTCCCTGGCTGCATGTGAAGGGAAGGGTTAAGTGTGGAAAGAAGGTGGAATAGAAATTGGAAATCAATAGCTGCTGGATCTGGACCGGACTGCTACCGGTGCCAGGCTGTAAAGCAGTACAAAGCTTTTTGGAGTTTTGCTGCAGTAACCAGCCTGACAGAATGGCCTGACTTTATTTGGGTGCCACATAGTTGCACCCATGAATATGTGTGACTTTGGCTGACCTCGACATCCGCAGAAGTCAGTTGAGCACTGGGAACCGAAAAACCCAAAACTTGCAACTTCCAGTAAATCTGGCTGTATTTGTAGTGCAGAGTTCTCTGTACATGCTGGAAGGAAGACTTTAATCTCTCAGCAGAGACAGTGGACAGAGCATGGAGGTAGCATGGGTGTTCTAGCACGTCCAAATGAAAGGGAGGAATGACTAGGTAGCCGGCCTTGTGCCTGAGAGCAGTTTTAATGCTGCCCTTGTGTTGCTTTCAGCAAAAAATGATCAGCCTACCATTTCTGTGTTGCTGTTATTACCTCTATGGCCTTACTGTCCCCACCCCACCCCCTCCAGGTGCGTGCCATACGCCTGTCCTTTGTCGGGGAGATGGGTTGGGAGCTGCACATCCCCCGGGACTCGTGTGTACCCGTGTACCAGGCTGTCATGGCAGCCGGCGCCAAGTACGGTGTCTGCAACGCTGGCTACCGAGCAATTGACTCCCTGAGCATCGAGAAAGGTCAGACGTTTTGCCTCCCTGCCCCCTGTCCTGATTCCAGTTCTTGTGCTGCTGCCGTTGGGATTTTTAGCATTATATCTGCAAGGAGAGCTTGAGTCTCATTGCCAAGGAGGTCAGTGGTTCTGTGTGAAGCGTTGCAGCTGTGGCCAGGTGCTGCCTGTGCTTGATTTAACAAAACAGAAATGGGCCTGGAGCTTGGCTGGTTCTCACTGAGGTAGACGAAACTGTGCAGGTCACCTGCTGACAGGCCACCTGCTGACAGGCCACCTGCTGATAGGCCACCTGCTGATGGGCCACCTGCTGACAGGTCACCTGCTGACAGGTCATCTGCTGATAGGGGCTATGTGTAAATCAAGCAGAACAACTCTCCAACAACTCTCCAGCAAAGAGCATTACACTTCCTACTTTTTAAATTTCAATTTTTTTGATTTTGGCAATGTCATATTTTAGAGTTTAATGACATTATCCAGCTGTTTGAATGCATAAGGAGGCTAGTGTCACAGATGTGTGTAAAATGATCTGAGAGTGCTATAGATGTGGAAATGGTGGTGACGCAGAAGAGCTCTAGTTTCAAATATTATGTAATTGTTCATCTCTGCCTTCAGATAACAGCAGTACTGAAGACCTAAGGACAGCCCTGTTCACGCACCAGCGCTCTCAGTTTCATTAATCCTGTGCTCAAACAGAGCTTTTGGGAATAGTCACTCTAATCTCCTCTCTTTTCTGCCTGTGTGAACACATCCTCGTCGGTCATTCTGTTGACGAGTTGTCGCTCTAACCCAGGATACAGACACTGGCATGCTGACCTGCGCCCCGACGACACCCCTCTGGAGGCGGGCCTGGGCTTCACCTGCAAGCTGAAGAGCTCCGTTTCGTTTTTGGGCCGCGAGGCCCTGGAGAAGCAGCGGGCACACGGGCTGCGCCGCCGCCTCGTCTGTTTCACCATCAGGGAGTGCGTATCAGATTCAGAAATCTCGTACTGCCACAGTGGAACTGTGCCATGCCGAGCCGAGCCATGCCAAGCCGTGCCGAGCCGTGCTGAGCTGCACTACACAGTGCCATAGATGTGACGCTCTGCTTTCTTTTCAGGAAAGTGCCGATGTTTGGCCTGGAGGCGATCTTCAGGAATGGAAAAGCTGTGGGTCACCTGCGACGGGCGGACTTTGGCTTTGCAATCGATAAGACCATTGGTTACGGATACATCCGTGACCCTGATGGGGGTGTTGTAAGTGTGCCTAATCTCATCATGTTCACCTTGTGGGGGGGTCACTTTTGCTGTGACGACAGATGGATGGTGTTCATACAAACTCTGGCTTTCTGCAGTTGTGTGAGCATCAGGCGGATTTCCAGTAACGGAATAGCAAATAATACAGTTCTGAAAGGCTTAAAAATTACCAAAACATATGCGCAAAAATCCATATCCATGTCTTGCAAACCACAAAAATTGTTACATTTGCAATATTCCCATAGAACTGAGAATTGATTATTGCTGTGGCTCTTTTATGTTGCAGTGGATATTCTTGACACAGGTGTTAATTATAATTTTTTTAACTACATAAATTTTTGATTACTTTTAAGTCATTCGGCATTTTACATGTTTCAGAAGCAGCATTCTGTTACAATATTTATGTTATAGCACAAGTTCATCTGCATACTTTTCCACAAGTCTTTGGTGTGTTAAATTTAATTAGTAACCAGTGTAGAAATGCAGACTGTGAAAGTGAAAAACTTCCACATTTTATTTATTGTTCCTGACACCAGGAGATGAATGGGGAAATGCTATTTTAGTTGAAGAACAACACAGTAACTGTGTACAGTAGCACTTTGCGTATAGATACCAGGTGTTTTTCCATGGCTAAAAGAAGAAACATTTTGTCCTTATTCATTTAGCAAAAAAGGTTTAGTGTTAGCGTATTCACAAAAAGCAGTTGATTTGTTTCATGTTTGTGTTTTAAGCCTTTCATCCAGAACATCTCCATGGTGACCCTCAATTTTTTATTTTTTTTTTCTTAACTCAACCTTTGCGAAAGGGTTAGGGGTTCTGAGAATATCTGTTGGGGTTAATAAAGAGCAGTCTGTACTGCAGTGCAGTGATGAAATGTGAAGCGATATGTCCTTCATGAAAACTGGCAAGAAGGCGGGTGCTATTAGACAGGGGTGATACACAGATGTAGTGTTGTTCTAGCCTAGCATCTCCGTGGAAGAGGGGCTGTGTGTGCATAACCCAAACACAAACAACAATGCTGGTGTTTCACATCTCTGTCTGTCTGTCTGTCTGTCTCTCTTTCTCTCTGTCTCTATCCACATCTTGCTCTTTCTCTCTTTCTTTGTCTCTTTCTCAGCCAAAGGGAAAAGTGTCAGTTTTTTTTTCTTTTTCCTGCTGCAGTTTGTTAATTTTAGACAAGTTTGACTATTTTGTCAACATATAATTTAGTTCCCGCCACAAGTGCACACTGTAAACAGTCCATTTTAAAAAACGTAGGATTTGCGTCACAAGAAAGACCAGTTAGCGTGTTAGACAGCCGCACCATGAGTAAGAGGACAGGACCATTGAGCTGCTCTGTCTGGTATGGCGAGCTTGTTGTTAGTGTGTGTTGTTAGCACACTTCTTACATACACACTTGCACACACTCAGTGAGAACTGTGCACAGTGTGCTGCCCTCAAAGCCGTGTCGGTTTCCCCTGGGGAGCACTGCACACAGTGTAACAGAGAGTGTCAGGTCGGTTAGAGTCAGTGCAGTATCTCTCCCTCTGTCCTCATTCTTAATTCTCACCGCATCCCTAAACGTCCTTACGTGAATCCATTAGAGCCACATCTGCTCTCGAGGTCGCTGAGCTGGTTGGGGCTGCCCTGGGCCTTCTCGTTAAGATTTAATTAGCGACTCGGAGATGGGAGCCACGAGAACATGTTTTATTTGATTTGACATTGAGACGAGAACGAGCTGGTTTAAATATTTCGTAATGGTTAGGAGACGTGCTCCCCGTCACGGGACAGCACCTTTAGAGTCCAGCGTTTCCCGTGTCGGGACGTGACCGGGCTCAGTCGCTATATAATCACATGAGCAAAAAGTATCATCTTGAATGAATCACGTCCGCATTAGGCTGTTTTGCAGCTTGAAGCACACGTCTGAAATGTCTGTTGCGGATTTATCTGTGCTGCAGGACACAAGGGATTTCTGTCTACCTATTATGTATGGAAAATCAAGTTTAAATGGTAGAACTTTAATGTGTTTACATTCCCATTTGTGTTGTGTTTTGCAGGTAAACCCCGACTTTGTTAAAAGTGGTAAATTCACCATGGAAAGGATGGGTGTGGTCTACGAGGCTACGGCACACCTCAAATCTCCCTTCGATCCTGAAAACAAGCGCGTGAAAGGGATCTATTAATCCTTGGACTGGTTTGGGGCAGGAGCCCAGAGCTTTCTGTGATCACTGTTTCCAAAGGTGACGTGATGCTCACAGTAATGTTCTGAACTTGTGTCAGTCTGTTAGCAGGAATGACTTGTTAGGTTGAAGGTCCAGATGTACTGTGAAAATATAACTGTTTACAGAACAGAAGCTTTTATAGAACAAGGCAAATAAGACAACTTCAGGTGGTGCTTCTTCTGAGCCTCCGTCTGACAAATATCGTGTCCTTGAGTTCGCCGTTGCTTCTATGCAACATTTCAAGGTTTGCAAACAGTCGATCGAAAGGCTTGCTGGCAATTCAGCATACATTTGGTTGAATTTAAATTGACAGTGCAGCTTGAAATGGGTATGTGATGCTAATGTTGTAAGAAAATAGATCATTGTCTTAATTTTTTAGGTAATCTACAAATAACATGTGGAACCGCTTGTTGAGAAAGGATTAATAGGTTACTGTTTAGTGTTTACATTGTTGGACTAATGGTAGCGTTTTTGTTCTGCTAACGCATTAAATGACAATAATTCTGCCTTTAAAAAGTTGTCTTTACAGAAACCAGTAATTGCTGCCTTTTAGACACCAAACTTTAAGTCAGTAATTTGAGAAATTATCTTTATTCTGGGGAAAAAAAAAATCACAAATATACATGAAGTGATGTTTTTTTTTATTCTGTTTTTGAATATCCGTGATTAAATGGTGAAAATGCTCTCCAATGCAGCTGGATATGAAATGTGACAATTTAGTGCTTAGAGATTTGTTATTTTAAACAGATAACACGTGCGTGTGGCTCTTTGAATGCCATATGCCTTTGAAGTCTTTCTTGCTGATTATCCTGGGACAGTCCATCTGTTTCTGCACCAGTGCCTTAGTGCAGTTCAGCTTCCGTTGTTGTGACGGTATCTGAGTAGATGATGTTCCTTTGCGTCAGTAGCACCACATTATGGAAAAACTGTCACTGAGTCGGAGGATGCTGGGACCAGTGCATGTTTATTAGGAAGATATAAAAATGCTGCGTCCTTAAGTAAGTGTGATACTAGGTGAGGACTATGTTTTAATTTCCTGTGAATGCTGATGTAGTAAATGTGCTACAGGAAGGAGCTGATAAAACAATCAGATTATTTGATTATGTGTACATGTCTTATGAGATTTAAATTTTTTTGGGTCATAATACAGTTGCCCCTCCACATTTGCGAGGGTTGGGGGCAGAAGACCCCTGCAAGTGTGAAAGTTTTCAAACAATATTCAGGGCACCCCCCCCCCCCAACCTCAACACAAGTCTTATAACCTGACTGATAACAAATAGTCTTTATTATACATTTCTAGACAAACAGTGATGTGCTGTACACTTTGCATGCAAAATTGCTTTATTTCCTAAATGTAACATACCAGCCATTAAAATTATGCCCAAAACTATGCATGTACGAAGTTACTGTTGCACACTTAGGAAACCGGATGTATTGTACTGGAAATGACATTCATGACTATTAATACTGTATCTAATACTGTAACCTTAATCCTAAATATATACCATAATAAAATATCTACACTAATAACCTTAATCCTAAATATCGTAACAATCCCCAGTGGCTATGTGAGGATAAGGTGAGGATATGATAATGATCCATTTCCGGCAACATCTTGGGAAATGCATTGTGATTTCCGTCTGACTCTTCTGCCTTAGTTTCTTCATAAACAGTCTTTTTCTGCCAGGCTTCTTATAGTCTTTCCAATTCAGGGTCGGTTTTGGGAGCACCCAGGGCACTGCATTTTGGACCCGTGTTAAAAATGTATGAAAGTGTACCGAGAGATTTCACAATCACAGACAAAGCATGCGAGTGAGGAATGGCGCACCAGTTTTTTTATACCAAAAGTAACTGAATATTAAAGATATAGCATGCACTTACACTAACGTTTTAAATTACAGCAGTATATGTGTAATTATGAGATTTCATGTGACCATTTGCAGTGTTTTTTGGTGTGGCTTATGTGTGGTCTGCGAGTTTCTCTGTTTCGGCAAGCTCCAAGTAATACTCCCATTTCACTGTTCATGGCCACCTCGCAAATAACCGAGATCGCAAATGTCAAATTCGTAAATGTGAATCGGTGACTGTATAAATGATGTGAAAGTTTAATCACTTTCACATCACTTTAATACCATTCAGCTAGAAGCAACGTAACAGTGCAACTCAAGTTTAAATACAACTGTTGTAAGTTTATTGTTAACCGTGTTGAAATATGATGGCCAATAAAGGTCCTACAGTACAAATGCAGTGATGACTCTTATTTGGTGTTTGAAATATTATGGTTCCTTGGGAGCAGGAACTAGCCTTGATCTGCTGTGCAGGCCTTTTGGGCCGCAGTGGTTCTGCAGTTGCCGAAGGCTTTGGTGTAGACCCGTGGGGGTATGCCCTCACCCTGTATGGGGCTGCAGTGTAGCGGGACGGCCCGGTTGGGCGCTGACATTGCGACACCTTTCGCACGTGTCGTCAGGCTCCGGGAGTGCAGCGGTGATGACAGGCAGCTCCTGTTTCTCCCAATCACCCTGACAGGGGAGGAGGAGAGCAGTCAGCAGGAGAGGGCAGGAGGTGAGAAGGGGGGGAGGTACCATACTGAGGGTTTTCTTTGACAGACATTACTTTGCATTCTGCTGCCTGACCAGTGTGATGGACTTCCAGAGCGAGGCTGTGGAATTACACACTCCCCACGGAACAAGGATCTCGATATCGGGGTGGGGGTGGGGGGGTGAAGGACGGCCATCTGCCTTAGGCAGGCGTCACAGGGCTGCATTAAACATCAGGCACGCTCCTCTATCAAGTTAAAAACGCACAGCAGTGAAAGAGATGAATCATTTAAGCGCTCTGAACTGGAACATGCCCAGGAGGAGTGGAAAACATGTTAAAATGTTCATTGTGTTCAAACAGAGGACAACGAAATTAAACTGACATGTGGCTGGGGAATCTGCGCCAGGATGGGAGAGGGGACATCGGGTTTTCTACAGGTCGGTGCCCGGCCGGGGAAAGTAATATGGTTTGGGACAAGTCATCCAAAGAAAAGTGGATCACAAAAAGAGTAAATCCAAATTTGTTTTCACTTAATTGAGCGCTAACAAAAAAAATTACTGGCACCCACAGGCATGCGAAAGTGTGTCAGGTAAGAAGGTCTGGCTAACAGTACTCACTGGGAAGAGCTCAGCTGTGGACTGGTTACAATGCATGGAGATGGGGGCAGTGCTGTACAGGGAGCTGAGCACCTGTCTGCTGAAACCGTCCCAGGACAGCGAGGAGAACTGCTCTGTCACGCTGGTCTGCGTACAGCTACAGGGTTCCTTGCCCTGAAATCTGGGCAATGGAAAAGTCAGCCTGAATTATTAAAAATTAGCTACACTAATGCTACACTTGCTAATGTCTTATGGAAAACGTAACACATTTTTTAAAATTGAACACTGATTGGCTGGTGTAGGTTTGTGTATTACAGTAGGTAGACCAGATACAGATTGCTTGGTGTGGGCTCACCTATTGATGAAAGTGAAGTATTTCTGTAGGTAGTCCACGTCCACATGGCTCTTGCACAACTCCAGCTGTGTGCGGGGGTAGTAGTGTACATAGTTCACACACATCTCCTCCATGATGCCAAACCCACCCTGTTAGCAAAGACAACACCTGAGCCTTTAAAATGGTGCTTTAGATGTGAGTGTACAGCCTGTCCTCCTCATCCTCTTAAACTTAAAGCTGTCAAGATAAAGCAAGTTTTAAAAAGCTAAACCGACTATACTCTACTTCTGGTCTTGCAAAGTCTGAGCTTTCTGCATTTGAGATATGCACTATATTCAGGGAACTAAGTCTGAAATTTTCTGTTACAATCAACCAGTTGGATTTAATCGCAGTAACAAGTCCAAAAAAAAAACTGAGTGATTTTTTTTTTTTTTCCCACCGATGAGTTTACCGATGAGGACGAGTAGGGGGTGGCCGCAGTGCCAAGGTATTTTCTTGCTTCCTGTGGATGGTAGGAAGGCTAGTTTATGCAGTAACATGTTATGGGCGTATTTGAGGTATTTTGGTGGGATGTGCCCAATGCCAATCTGTCGTATGTTTGCACTGTCACGCCACGCTCCTCCTGCATCTCTTACCTCACAACAATCGCCTTTCCTGTCTCCATGGCACCCATTGCCAGTGGGTAGCAGGACAAATGTTTTACACAATATCCTGGGAAGTGCACCCCCCTTTCCACATTATTTTTAAGATACATTTCCTTTATTATATTAGGAACATTACAGTCCATTTCAGTGCGATGGCCTGGCACCCTGTCCAGGTCTAGTGTCCTATACTCCCTGTGAAAGGTTCCAGGCCCTCCAAAACCCTGTCCAGGATAAGCACTCAGAACGTGTGTGTTATGTATTTATGCAGGTATCTGCAGTGCATTTCAGGTAACTAAAGTGGGGCAGAGAGATTATTTTTACCAAAGTGTTTTTGTGTACCAGCAGTATGTTATCCCTTTTATGAGCTGAAATGGTTAAGTCATGAGGTGACTGTAAGTCAAGGTTGGTTCTGCGTGGGTGATTGGCACACCCTTGCCAGGTGGAGCAAGCCAACACGCCTGCATTGTTATAAACGTGCCACTGTTATGTATCAAAATGTCGGCTGCCTTCATTCTGTTATAGAGTACAACGGAAGGCCTTCCACATTACAGAGAGGTCGGTAAGTTGTCGTAGTGCATGCGTTGTGATCCTGTTTGCGTGTGCTAGTGAGCGCAGTGAGAACTTACCACTGTAGCCCGTCTTCTGTCCTCTGTGTTGTACGTACACCACGTTAGAAGGGCATCTCCCTTTGTGGGACACACAAGGAGAAGAAGGTGCTCGGCTCTGGTAGATAATGTGCCTGACAGATTTCCTGAAATCAGCGTCATTATTTCCGTAGCACGTTTCACAGCTTGCAGGGTAATTGACAGGTGGAATGCTGAAGTACTCTCGTCAGACAGAAAGCACATGTCTTGCCCACTTTCTTGTATTATTTTGTCAGTCCTCTATTCATAGTGGTTTTTTAAAATGGTGCACTGCCATTTTGTGACACTGTAATTCACCGTGATTCAAATGCTTTTTTAAAACGTAAATTTAATTGTGAGTTGTTCAGCACACTTACAGGTAAGACGTTCACCATTTTCTTGAGTGTCCTGATTATCTGGAGAATTGAAGCACACACACTTAAGAATTATGTCTTCATTCAAAAAGACGGTTGACATCCTGTCTGTGATTTTTTTGTACCAGTATATTATTGTCAGTTTTGTATTTTTAAACTTAAGTACATTTTAATGTGTTAGTAGACTCTTTCATCTTTAATCCATTTCCATTTCTGATTTATTAGTGGCTCGGTGCTATTTTAGCGCAAGTAGTAAACTGGTTTAGTAAACAAGTTGTGCTTTTGTTTAGTGACCAATTAATGAATAAGCAGGATTAAGAATGTACAAACAATAAAGGCAGTGTCATATTAATATTTATTTCTGTTTGTTCATTAGAATGTCTGTGTTGTGATTAGGTGTCATGCAATAGTTGACATGCTTTACCTGATGAGAGGATTGGTGCTTTTATTTTTTGTTGATTTATTTTTAAAATTTATTTATTTATTTTTACCTGATAGTGAGTACTAAAGTGGTTGTCCTCCTGCACAACCTCGATCTTTCGGCCTTCTCGCACCAATACTGTCCTCACGCTCCGACCGGCCAGGTGTGTGTGCAGCTGGGAAGCAAAGATATTGATCCCTCTAGGAGGCAGGGCCTGGGCAATGAGATTAAAAGTAAAAGAATAAAATAAAATCCCCTGTGCTGTGCAGGCTATTAGGCTACACATGGTCAGGCACCGGAAGTCTGGACTGCTCACTGTCTGTGTACACTTGGAGGTGCAGTATCCGGTCAGCAGGAAGTCTCGTTCCCCAGGTGGAATGGCCATCATGGGTGTGTAGACCAGGCCCAGTTCCATGATGCCGGCGTCATACTTCCTCAAGGTGGGGGTGTAATACAAGCGGATCCCAGAGGAATCCCGTCGACCTAGAGCACATCAGCACAAGGAGCTGGAAGGAGGGGGGGGAGGGCGTTGTCTAACATGGAGTCACAAGTTCGCTGACGTGTGTCAGGTTTGTGCGTCAGGCTGCCATACCTGAGATCAGGAGCGGATTGTGATAGTGCACCTCCAAGCGTAGGAATCTGGAGGATCCTGGCCCCCCCAGTGAGAGTCCAGCATCAGGGGGGTAGTAGAATGCCTGAAACCACAACACTTTATTAATGACAGCTGGTATTGTAAACACAGAATCGTCCATAAAGGGTTTAGGTGAGTTTCTGAAATTTCTGGTGGAGAGAGCAAGCTTGGATTTAGAGAGCAAAACTGGAGTTGTCACAACATCTACATGAACATACATCAACATCTAAGAAGCCAATGCTAGTGTTTATCTGTCCTGTGATCACCAGCATTTTTAGCATTCTATATTCTATGGTGTAATCTGTACTAAACATGTTTTATTCTCCTGTTGATGGAAAATTAACTTTTTTTTTTACATGTTTTTCACAAAATTATTTCACTTAACTTGATTCATTACTCTCAAAACCAAACTTAACAGGACTTGGTAGAATTGTCATGTTTCTCCAAAATACTTTAAAGTTCTCCAAAAAACAAAACACTTCCATGAAACTCTACAAAATGCCAGGCATTGGTGGCAATATCAAATGAGTTCCGGCCTACTAGCAATGGCGCAAGACTGGGAGATGACAGTTGACTTGGGGAAGCACCTCAACAACGATGAGGCCAGATATAGTGCTGATCTCAGAAGCCTCTAAGCAGGTCGTCCTCTTGGAACTTACCATCCCCTGGGAGGACCGCATGGAGGAGGCCAATGAGACAAAGAAGGCAAAGTACAGCGAGCTGGTGGAGCAATGCCGGAGCAACGGGTGGAAAGCGAGATGCAAGCCCATTGAGGTCAGATGCAGAAGATTCGCAGATCATTCTCTCTTCAGGGCCTACAACATGCTGGGCACCATGGGGCGCAGGAAGCAAAGGGCCATTAAGGAGCCCACAGAGGCAGCAGAAGTTGCCTCAAGGTGGCTGTGGATCAGCAGAGGAGATCCATGGGAGGGTAGCGCTACCTGGACACAAGCTGATCAATCATGGCTGGGTCACCCAGGCAAGAGTGTATGATGTTTGAAAGACCTGAAACACATGTGGGACCCCAAGTAACGTCAATGATGATGTGTCCAGGTTGCATCCCAGGAGGATGTATTCTGAAAGTAAGTATGTTTAACTTCATAGTTACATTAACTGTTTAGGATCCAGTCTGGGCCAGTTAGTTGGAACACTTAACTGATTAGAGGGGTTTATATAACTGTTCTTGTTCCCACCTCCCTATTCTCCACAGTGTCACAATGCTAACGTTTCCTGACAAATATAAAGACAAAAACTACTGAAAATGGCTGCAGTATTTTCTACCTAATCTCATCTCTCCAGCTCTGTTTTACCATCCAGCAAAACACGATTTGCATTTATTTAGCTCTTTGGTAATCCAATTGGAGTCCTTCTGCTCGGTACCCGTTCTTGGCTGTGATTCTTATCCATCAAAGACGCCTCTGCCTTGTACAGCTTGGCATGATCTTCATTAAAAATAGGTTGCTTTCAAACATGGGATTGCTCACGGTGGGTTTACCATCGTCTTCAGATGCTTAGTGCGTTTCATCCAGTGTGATTTTATTTTTGTTTGTTTGTTATATGTCGTCACAGGGATTTATAGAGTTCATCCCTTACACCTGATATTAGCTGCGTTGTCCTTTTGGCTGTCGAAGATCGTGGATGGGGAAGACTTTTCTTGCTGTCTTGACTGATTGGCAGACAGCATATCTCTCCTCTGGCACTACCATTTATCATTGCATTGATTTGTTTCCCTGTCCAGGTCATCCTTTTCTGGTTGCATTTTATCAGGATTTTTTTTTTTTGTGCATTTCACACTAAGTGCTTCAGGGAACAGCTGTGATATCTCCAACCTACCCCCTCAGGCCAGCAGCATTGGGGGGAGGATTGGAATTAAAGGTGAAGCCTTTCTTGTGGAGTGCAGCACCGAGATAAAAACTAAGGAAGGAACACTGTGTCACTCTTTCAACTGCACCCAAGCCCTGGTGACAACCCCCATGTAAATGTTTGCGGTTATATGCATTCATGCTTTATGAAACATATTATAGATGTTGGTGTGGCACCGAAAGCTGCCCCATGGGGGAAGACGTGGCACTGCTTTTATTGCTGTTATTTTTAGTTGCTTAGCAGTTTTTAGCTAACTTGACTCACGTAGCTACAATTTCATCTGTCATCCTTGCATACTGTTATTTTTTTTTTTATTGACTCACACTGGGAGCAATGATTTAAAATAACACCTGTGTTGAGTGTTGTGGTTCTTGAACTGGTAACCTTTGGGGCGTAGGGTGGTCCCGGTAATGACTGCTGGCTGCACTCACCTCCGCTCCCATGGCCCAGGCAGCCAGCACGTGTCTGCAGTAGTTCAGCTTCTTGGGCTTCATCTTTGAGTCACAGACGCCGTTATATTCGGGCACGTTCTCCAGCTGCGGGGCGCACTCAAACACCTCAATGTGGTGGACAATGGCCTCGTTCCCAGGGGTGATCACTGCCTCATACTGAGAAGACAGAGTTCACGTGTTACTCTTTCCTGTTGTGCTTCAGCTTGTAGTTGTCTACAACTTGGAGGTCTGCATGGCAGTTGTCTACAACTTGGAGGTCTACATCGCTAGTTTGAATGCAATATCAACTGTGAAAGTGGGAGATTTGTAGCTTGCTCTGCAAGACTGGAAGCAACTACAGATGGCACGAATGTCTCCAGGTGGGAAATGTTAAATGTGCCAACCTGAATGCCATGGAACCTAGTAGAGGCATACCATAACGATGTGGTTCTTGGGCATGTTTGGGGCTAGCTGGTAGATGTGGCACCAGTATGTGGTCTCCTGGGCAGGAATGGTGACGTCGGGTGCCAAGACCTCCAGGGTGCGAACGTCTCGAGGCAGCGGGGGGCTGGGGGTGTTTGGCCGGAGGAGAAGCACGCGTTGGACTCCCGTGTGGATGAGAGACAGATTGAGCTGCTGGAGGGATGCGAGGGGCTCTTCTAGCAGCCCATAAATGAGATGGACCGTGCCCTCCTGTAGAATAAACACAGAATGGCTGAGAACCAACACATACAAAGCACTTGTACTCACAGTCACAGCTGTGCTGCTGTAGTTGCTGAATAAGTGGCCTTCTTACAGAAGGGTATAGCTTTGGGTCTTTGTATGAAAAGTATAAGGTGTGATGATTATCTGAATGGTGAAAATTGTGGATGATGATGATTGTGATGTTGGTAATACCATGAGTAAGCACCACCCAGTGTGTTGTCTGTATGTGTGAAGTGTTAAGATAAGCACGTACCTCTATGAGATAATCTTTGGGGTCACAAGTGCTGAAGGGCCTCTTGAACAGTAAATAGAACCCCTCAGACGTGTCTCGCGCCTCCAGTAGCTGGTAGTCCTGTTGACTGTCCAGGGTCACATGACCACTGCTGTCACTCCAGGCATCCTAACAAGTAATGCACATGAACATCAAAGTACATCACTCCAAGGTCGCAACACAACGAAGCGCGTTTACTGCGCAGTTTACACCTAGCACCAATGCACCTATAAAAGGCATGTGGAACATTTGTGGGCGAAAACTGATGTAACAGTGATGTGGACGTTATTTTGGTCCTGTTTTTTTTTTTTTTTCTTTTTTTGGCTTTTAAATTTCTGACTGAATGTTCCAGGAGTGGTCTGAGCAGATAGGTTTGTCGTAGCCAGGCTGCGTACACAAGATCTGAGCTCTAATTTCACACCAATTTTTAGTTTTTTTTTTTTTTTTTATACAAAGACTTTGGGGCAAAGTGTTAAGACTACAAAGCCAATCTTTTGACACTAGCAGATTAACCAAGGAGACTGTTTGCCAAGAATCAGCATCTGTGCTAAAATCTAAATAAAGGTAAAATTTCATTTATATTAAAGGCATGTCAAACTTCAGAAAACTCTTACCTCTTCAAACCTCACATTTAATAGTAGTGGTTATTCTGATTACTGATTAACTGAACTCAAGAGGTCTACTCAAAAATATTAACACCTGACCTCAGAAGTTTAAAAAGGTGTGCACTTTATGCATCTAAACGACTAAGACCAGCTGAAAAAGTTAGTGAGGAGAACTTGGTTTGGATCGGTGCCTCGACACTTTGCTTTCTCCGCGTTCGCACAAAGTTGGTGCGGACTTGGAGCGACGAAAACCTGAGCGCAGAGTGTGGGTGAGGTGGGCTGTTTCTGCCAGTCCAATCGCCGCAGGGTTCATCTTCTTTGTTCTCTGCAACAGGATCCATACAGAGAGCGTCTCTGCCAGCGCGTGTAAATATAGACTGTATTGTCAGTCCTGACAGGGAAATAAGGTATCCATATAAAGAAACCCTTCAGTCACGATGCGAGTCGGGTGAATAAGGATGTTGCTGAATAACGACACCCTTGCTTTTCACAGGTGGTGTTCCTCATCTTTCCCTGCATTGTTCCAATTTTTGTCTTTATAAATTGCAATTTGAATGTTCAGTGATACAAAGGAATTGGTGGGTGTCTTTACTACTTGAATGCTATTTAAATTTAATTATTTACAAAGTAGGTACTTTGTGGAAATTGAAGTAACCTTTTTTTGGGATATATGTATTTAGGTAGATGTAAATTGTTTTGTAACGTATTACATAAAATTGCCACTGAAACTGAAACGCTTGAGTGTTCTGTATGTACACCTTTGTGTCCTTGGCAACCGGGATTTGGTGAGTCACTCAAGCAAGTACAAATGAGAAACGTTAAACTCAAATGGCATTTTACCTGGAAAAGAAATAGCGTTATTCTATGTTTTTAAGGATTTCCCAACTTTTTTTTCCCCTTGCAAAAACACATGTGGGTTACAATCCTTCAATTGTAAGACAATAGTTTTCCCCCAAACCGTCCAGGAATATCTGATCATGAGATACGATGTTACTTTATTTTTACATTTAGTCATTTAGCAGTTCCTTTTATCCAAAGCGACTTACAACATTTCACATACATGTTACAATGATATTGGTTCTCTGCATTTAACCCATCCCCCTGGGAAGGAAAACAGTGGGACAGTGGGGCAGCCACATGCAGCACCAGGGGAGGTAGCATTTGAGTGTCTTGCTGAAGGACATACCTTGGCATTTGGGCTGGAAGTTGAAGTGTAATTTTGTAAATGGAATTTGTACTATTAAATTTGTAAATACTTTAACTGAAAAAGCAAAATACTTCCTATGCTCTAGAAGTACATGCTACATATTTTTTTTACGCAACCTAATATTGTTGTAATCTAATTTTACAGACACCTATATTTAGAAAGTATTTATCTATAAATAGCATATATAATCAGCATTGAATAGCATTATATGTGTTTGATGAATTGTATATATGTATATGGTTACTGTCAGCTAAGGTCAGCAACCACCATGTCGTGTCAAGTAACATTAATTTCAGCATTCTAAGATGTATTCAAATCAATATCCAGCTGGAATATAATACATGAGATGCTTTTCATGTGCGATACTCGTATCTCTGCATTTAACTTCCTGTCAGTCCTTTGAATTAGCTAATCAATTTAGCGCACAGTTTGGAGAGAGGGAAGTGCAGTTTAATTTGGAGAAATCTCAGTGAGTCTGAGTGCTGGAATTGTCCAAGGCCATCTGAATGTTTTGTTGTGCTGTGGAGGGTGTGTCTAATTTATGCAGTGTTTAGTCATCTTTTAATTCATACCAAGAAATGAAAGGGCTGTTTTTCTGCAGCATCATCTGGGATATTGGCAGTTTATTCAATTAGCCACTTCTGGATGTGTGAGATGACATCCAGTTACTGTTTAGCTTGCATGTATAAGGTGTACAGCTGTACCACATTGTGGATGTGGCTAGATACAATAACACAGTCCAGCCTGCTAGAGGATGCTTCTGTTAGCAAAAATTTACTTTTTAAATTAGGAAGTTTAATGTAAGGGGCTATGGGTAGATAAGCACTTAGCCTAAACAGCTTTAATTAAAATATCCAACTGTATTAATTAGGTTATCATTTTTAAACCTTTAGATAAAATATAAATAGGAGCAGCTGCAGGAACTTGAAGTTGGGTGGGGTAGGGGAGAGGGGCAAGTTTTTAAACCTAGATTTGGGTTTAGGTGCTGGTATCCTACGTCTTCCAAGTTGGGGACTATGGAGGAGAGCATCAGAGTTGTTGGGGTTTTTGGAGGGTAGTGCCTCTCCATTAAATATAATTTTTGGAGGGGAGGGCAGCTGCCCCCCTGCCCCTCCTTCCCCTGCAGGTGAGACTGCTAAAATATAAACAGCTAAGTATACAGATTCAGCAGTAGTACACTGTGACAGCAGGCAGCAGCCAATAATTCTTGCTTCAAGTTCCATGTCTGAGTTTGAAAGCTCATTTTATACAATTATAAAATTGTAAAAGAGACAAGAACGGCCATAATGACAAAAAACGAAGTGACAAACTGACAAAAAGAGCCTTAGCTTCAGCAATGTTTGGGAAAAAAAAAACATGAGCGGAAATATGGTCCTGTCTACCGAAGCACTAACAGTTTCATTTTAATGAAGTTATGAGTCAGAATGTACTGAGCTCAACAGGAAGACCGAGTAAAAGTCCTGCTGAATGATAATTACTACACTTCTTACTGTTCAATTAATAAAATATCTTATAGTTACAGGTTATTATATATTAAGAGTTTCCTGTAAATATACAATATGAATTTTTTTTATCTCAGAATTTTGTTAATGATGCTTTGACTTTAATTTTTTTTTTTTGTTTTTGCATGTTACTGGATATTCTTTTAACCACATTAAATGGATGTAGTCATTGTATGATACTGAGTTGGGGTTCTACTTGTGCTTTTAGCTGAGCTTCAAGAACAAGTAAACCAAAAAGATGTCGAAATTGTCTCTATTTTTCACACTCCAGAAGAACCTGTTTGAAAGCCAAGGCTGTACAGTGAAAAAGAGATTCCAGAAGGACTGTCAAAATCTGTCAGCGTAACACAGCCATGAAATTACCAGATTAAACTAAAGCAATGCTATAATTTCCACCATCTGAATTATTCTGTAATTTAAAAAGAACATGTTTCACTTAGTATTTACAATAAATGGACAGTGGACAGATTTCGGTGATTTTAGTTTATCAGGTATCACTTTTTGTTGTCTCACCAACTTGTACTACTTCATGCTTTTGCTAGTTTATAGGTTCTTAGTAAAGATCAGAACATTTGTAATGTGTGGCATAACCAAAGTTGTGTTGAAGATAATCTTTATCTGTTTTGAAGTGGGAATGTTACAGAACAGGTCTGAGCATGGTGAATGGAGATCAGTTCAGCTCTTACCCCAAAGTAGGATTTGTGTCCATCATTCCAGAGGACAACTAGGTCTGCGTTGAAGATCTCGCCCCTGTCCGACATTCCGAGGAGCACTCCGTAATGCAGATGCCTCACTTTCAGCTCCAGGTAGAGCTCCTGGTGGACGTAACTCACGTTCCAAGACAGCCGCAGGTCTCCGCCGGGGTCCAGGGGCATACGGTAGGGCAGGTTTGACCCAGGGGCGCTGCCCGCCTGGTAGGATGCCACGAGGATGACCACCAAAGTGGCCAGCATGGTCAAATACATCAGCGTCCAGTCCTGCAGACTGAAGCTTCTGTTGAGGAACCTCATCTCCTCCACTGCGGTGTCTGCTCTGATCCTTTCGGCTTGGCTCAGCCGTCGCCTACCTGTTCGGTCTTCTCTGTTATCTGACCCTGCGTGCCTTGGCTGGTCCTCTCCTTCCTGACCCTGTGTCTCTGACTCCGGTCATCCCCCCTCACTCCCAGACTTTAAAAGCCATGCCTCACAGCGTCAGGTTCACTTTAATTGTATTATCATGGTTGACAAAATTTGATTGTTTCTTTAGCCCTCTGGTCAGGCACTTTTTCGACATCTGCCAGTCTCTAATTGATCCTAATTGACCATGGACATTATCAATGGCAATCTCGCTAGGTTAAGTGAGGTTTATTGCCTATTTAATTTTTGCTAGATTTGGTGTCACTGGACCAGCAGGGTGTACTGGGGTTGCCAAGGTTTTTGTATTAAAAGTGTCTGTGTACAAAAGACTGCAGCTGATGTGATGTCATTGGTCATGCACCATTTTGTAATTCTGAAAGTTTACATTGCAGTTGATTTTAGTTGGTGTTCTTGATAGTCTTATAATAAATATTAATATGTTAACTCTTCTCAATATTTATTAAGAACAAGAACTAAGAGTGCGCTCTTGAAACTGTCTTGACCGTCACACCACAGCGATCACCACCAAAAACACAAACCAAATAAACCCTATTAACAGTCCTTACAGTACAGTCTGTTTATATGTTGAATTCACAGAAGGTCGTCTTGGTCAATACGCAGTGGAAGTTTGGCTTGAGTTGAACCTGTTTACCAATACTTGCCTCTATAGTTTAAGATTACCGGATCAGTAATTATGAACTAATAATGTTTTTTTTTTATGAGGGTTGTTGATTCTAGTAAAAAAAAATTTAAGATTCACACAAGGACATATTAGCAGTTCCAACTTATCCTGTAAACTAAGAAATTACTTTTTAAAATATGGTTGTGGTCTGTTGTCGCTCTATACATACAAACCAAACTGCCCCAAATACTGTACTGAACTAATGCTCGGCCACAGTATATGAAAATACCGAAGTCATCAAAAAAGAGTTTTAAGAGATTTCAGATATTGTTTTCACAAGTGGCTGTGTGACATGTGTAATACAATAAGTTAATTAATAGTAACCTTGTACTTGTATCATTTTTAGGAGTAATTCTTTAATTTGTGAATTTGGAAAAAGGGATTCCACTGATAAATACAGCAGTATATAACATCAGGAATAGTTTTTAGGTAGTTAAAAGTTGAATTTACTAATAATGTCAAAAACTTTTGTGTTCACTGATAGTACAGCTTATTACTCATCTAATATGGCCTTTCCACCAACTTCTGTTAATTCTGATTACACCTGCATATATGTGGGGGTGTGTGTTCTGTGTGCCTTCATTATCTGCTCGTGTGAATGCAGTATGACATGGATTTAAATACAAGATTATTCTGTTAATATTCACCTTTATGGTGGTGTTTATATATAACCTCAGCATAGAAATTAACACTCAAACATCGTCTTCTCGCGTGAAAGGCAGTGTCCTTACACAGAAGACATTAAAATAACCATCACTACCTATTTTTGTGCATTACTCTGGGTCACAAAAGAAATGTAAGAAATGGCTTTCCATTTTGTAATTCTGAAAACATAAGAGATGAAGGTGTTCCAATTGTTTGAAATGCTGAATCTGACATGGTGCTTTTAGGGATTGGCTGCGAGAGGTGAAGCTGTGGAGGGGTTAAGAAGGCTCCAGCTGCCCGCTGTGACAGAGAGTCAGGAAAGATAATGAAATGATGGTGTTCCCCAGGGGTAGACAGCAGGATTTATGCCTCCTCTAAAGTGACAATGTACTGGGTTTTACTTCCAGCCCTCAGGCTTTGACACGCTACACTCCGAAGACCGCCGCGCTAATGCATCGGGAACACAAAGGGATGGCGATAAAAGGCGCGACAAAAGAGGGGAGCGAGCAGCGTGCATGGGATAGAGAACGCGGTTAAAATCACGAGCCAGTGAGATGTTCCGGGAACTGGGTTGCACAAGCGAGGTGTGCGATCGGCGTGCAGTGGAGCACGTGGGCAGAGATTTATTGAAAGCTGTAACACAGACAAATAGTGCCCAGACACACTGCCTAGGGCCTATGCTGACATTCTCCAGCCCAGAACATTCAGTCGTGCTTAATGTCCTGCCTTCCCATCATGCTCTGTTCTGCCAGTAAAGGCCCTGCAAATGAGAGGCCATGAGAAACCAGCAATTCCTTCTAACTCTTCCTTTTTTTGCTAAGTAATCCACTCTTCTTGTTTTTTCCCCCTCTTTTTAATGTTAAATACTGCACTGGTTTAAAAATTGATTAGAAGGGAGCTTTTAAATGTCAGATATGTAACAACAGTAACAACCATAACTCTTTTTCCAAAAGATATTAGGAATTTTTTTAAACCCCGTTTGTGTGTTTGTTTTTGTTTTTTAGTGGGTAGAAACTTTGCCTTGTTTCAGAGCTTGACTTTTACCAGACTAACTAAGACAAGAGAAGACTAGAGAATCATAGAAAAGTCATCAATTTCCAGTTAACCAACAAAAAGGCTATGGTAGCCCAGGAACAAGTCAAAAATAACCACTCCCCTCTTCTCCTTATGTATATTTCACGTTCTGGTCAACAGTATGTGGAAGAATCTCAGTCTCGGTTATTATTTGGTGGTTAAATAATATATGGAATGGACATGTAGGTCTTTCTGTGCACCACTCTCATGGCCTGGTTGATTAGAGAAGCAGCAAGGCTTGAAAGCTGAGCTAGTGTGTCTGAAAAGAAGAACCTGCACAAAACAGCCGTTTAACAGGGATTCTGTTTCATTAAAAAACAGGAGTTAAAAGGCATGCAAAATAAACAGTTTTTATTTTTGTCTATTTAATTGTGTTCTACACAAATCACTTCTCGGGTGTTAGTATACATGCATATAAGAGGAAACAGTGAAATTCAGTGGGTTGCAATGTAAAATATATACAAAATACATATATTCTTTGCATTTCAGCACTAGTTATTCTGGCCGTTACGTGCTCATGTCTTCAATAGCCAGCAACTGTTTATTGAAACTGCGTGAACAGAACGTCCTGGGCCTTGGCGCCGTTGATTAAAATCAATGAGAGCCGGAATTCAGTGACAGTATCACAGTGATCTTGACGGCTCATCGGCGGTTGAGTATTTTATTATTAAAACCCATGTCAGTTTTATTTTACCCAATGATGTGGTGGACGATTAAGGGTTAGATGTTGTATACTGTATGACAGTTTCATGTATGTGAATCAAAGGCTATAATATATCTTGTGTGTCTGGTCTCCATTAGACACGTATAAATTTGAGGTACACATAAATTACACATACATTAAATACCAATCAAGCAAATAACTTTAATAAAGCTAAGGTGAGCTGTTGCATAAGTCCGAAACTAACACTACTGCAACCCGATATTTAACCAATGCATCTCTCCGAAGACAACTGGTTCAGTCGATGGATTTGTTTTATGGTGACGATATTGTTGTCTTGAAAACTCTGCGCAGGGTGATTTTATGCAGACAAAGCACTTAATTATTCCTGTTTGTCTTTTTTAGATTGTAGCTACCGAGCACACAGTTTTTTTTTTATAAGACAATGAAAGTCGACCCATCTTTCCTGCAGTTTGAGGTCTAGAGGAGAAATACTGCCCTGAAACGGCGAGCAGTAGGTCTTCAGTCCGCGATATCATCAGTTACTCTGTGCAGAGATCTGGATTAATCTGCGCTGCGCCCCTGTCCATAAATTGGATTCATCAGTAAATGCTACAATTGTTTATAGAGTTTCTCTAAGGATTATTTAAAACGAAGGCAATGTAGGGTGCAATTAATTGATAAACCACGGCTTTGGGTTCTGGATCTTCCGAAAATTTTTTCTTTGTTGCTGAGATAAAGGCTCCAAGGAAAGGTGCGCTTTGTGTCGATCATTTTAATAACGACGACAGTTTTTTGTTTGTTTTTTCACAAGAGCAATTTAGGAGAAAAAAAATGTCAAAACACTTCGACAGCAGGTTTACACCTGACAGGCTTTTACAATCTGGTTTGCAATGATGTGTTCGTTTTTTTAGATAATTTTGTATATGCTTCCGGATATTTTGTAAACAACACTTGGAGTTTATTATATTTTGGTAAACGGGATTGCTTAGACAGACTTGGGACGAGGAAGTCCACGTGCGATGAGATGTAACTTGTAAAGCTTTTGTATGCGCTTTCGTCTGAGCTGCTGTTATAACCAAGCGAATATTTTTAAAACTATCCTGAAGAAACAGAATTGAAGACTGGGGGGCGGTTATATAATACGTAATTGGTGGGAGTCTTTTTTTTTAAGTTGGAAGCATAACGCCTTTTTTAAACTGTTCGAGGTATTGCACAGACAAATCATGTAGGTGCAGTTTATAATAACAGTTGGACCACAGTTACGTCTACGGTACACAACAAGATGTACTGCTGCTGCGACTGCTGTTACAAAGAATAATATTAACAAAAGGAAAATCACAACAACGTATTAGAATATAAATATCTACGATTGAGACTATAGTGTGTTAAGCAAAGGCACCTTTTGCAAGATCGGTAAAATAACGGCAACACTGTGGAGTGCGTTACTTTTTGCCCGTCTGAAACTGTAAGAGATCATCTGTGGAGGTTGCTGCAATTTGGGATTAAGTGGAATCTTCACAGATGCCCCGAACTGTCCTTCCATAAAGCTGTAGCGTCGCCGATGCACCCGTACACAATTCTAACACCGTATATATAAAGGTAAGACTTGTAAATGTCCTGCGTGTGCGTGTTTTTCCTCCTGAGAGTGTGGTGACTGTCGCTGCGAGGTTTTACACTGGGTAAAATTTTGACGAAGTCCGCATTTTCTTTGCCCTTTATACTTCAGGTATTCTGCAGTAGTAGTGTTTAGGACAGAAGCTGAAGACTGAAGGATCAATAAAGATGCTTTTTTCCCTTTAAGAATTAATGTAAGATTTTCTTAAGATATTTTGCCTGTAATGGACATAAGTTTTGACTGTGTACTTGTGAATTCTGTGCTGTACTCTATGAAAATGTGCAGCACGGTCATTTTAGTGCTACGTTTATTTGCAAAATACCTCTAGAGCACGCAGCTGTCAGTCTTAATAGTTGTCCCTTGTTGCCTGCTCACTCCATGTGATTAATGTGCTCTACCTTACACAGCAGGTTTCATATTGCCATGTGGTCATTTCGAAACGTGCACACGCTAGTCACCTATTAATTCCTTCTTCGGGCTGATCAAAAGGAGGATATTGTGTGAATGGTTGTGTTACGTGGGCAAAATTTTTTGGCCTTTAGGCTGAATATTGCTGGGCAGAAATGAGCATAGGAATAAGACAGCAAGACTGTCAAAGTGCTGACGCTGATGAGAGAACGTGACAGTGAAGATGGAAACCAAAATAACGTGGAAAACGCAGGTCAAGAAAACCTTCCAGTGACCAGTGCAGTACCACTGAGTCTTTACAGGAAAACTGTAAGTAGCAGTAGTTTTACATCCATTTGGTCATAATGAAAAGGAGATGTGGAAAGGTACAGTAATGTAGTTAACAAGGTTATGCCTTTCCTCCTGTCCTTTATAAGGTGCAGCCATATAGACCTGCCATCCTCCCACACTCTTGCCAGCTCAGTGTTCTCTCACTTAGACACCTAGATCCCTGGTACCTATTGACCTCTGCTCATCCGTCAGTTCCCTGAGCAATTTTCTACTGCCCTAGCAGAACTGCCTCTCTGTCAATGTGTTTGTTATGCTGTATAGAATTTTGTCATATCATTACTTTCTTTAAAGTACTGTTTGTGTTTTTTAAGATAACAGTAGAAGTATTAAATGGCAGGCGTAGATTATGAGGGATTATAGTTTTGAGCAGGTGTAGGGAAATCGAAGTTTTCCCAAACCTAAATTCTGCACATTTTAGAGTGTTCCTATCGAAGCAAGATGATTTGTTATTCAGGCTGTGACTGAGATCTTATAACTGTGTTCTGAGATCAGATGAAAAGTGCAAACTCGAGCCCTCAAAGGTCAAGTCAGGTCAGGGTAGCAGAGGCTTATAGGGCATTCATGACATATACCATAGGGTGGACATATCAGTTGTTGGTTCCAGCAGGGTAAACATAAAGACAGACCATTTCTGTTTGTTTATAATTGTGTCACTCCCTTTACTCTTAATAAGGCTACAACTGCAGTCCTAAGTAGCAGATTTGACTGCATTGTACAAAGTCTTAATACAAGCATACATTCAAACCTTTTGCCAGTGGTCAGTCCCTTAACTATTAAAGCACAAGTTCCCAACCTTGGTGTCACAAATGGGGTTGTGACAAAATGGATAAAAACAGAGTAACAAAAATATTGTGTAGGCATAAAGTTTAGAATAATACAAATATTGATACGTTCTGTTATGCAGTATATTGATCATTATCAAAAATAACTTTTTCCAATTTACAATACATAATCATTTTAAACTGGGAACATGAAAATGGTACACCGTGCATTAAAGGGTGTAACACGTGGCATACTGATGGTAACAGTGTGTGACTAGTCTAGTTGCTCCAGAACAGAAGGTATTTGGTTCAGCTCTGAAGCTAAAGTACTGGAGGCACTCCCCACTTTACACTGTGAAAATGTCTTACCATTCATCATGTGTCTCCAGAATCTACACCCCTCCCCCACATGGTGTATTCCTCTGTCTTTCAATGAGTTCATCATTTCGTTGTCATACCCTTCATTGTTATACCCTTTTTCCCTCCCTTCCACTCTCCGCCCCTTTGCCCCCTGCCACTCCTCTTTGTTGCCCCTCCCCCTAGTTTCCGCTCTCCCGTTTTCCCTGCCACTCCCCCTTGTTGCCCTTTCCTCTTGCTCTTCCATAATTGCCCTCTTGCCTGTGAAGCACACGCATCCGGTTTCGTTGCTTTGGGAACACAGCTGCTTTATTAACATCTAATTCCCATCCAGTTATCTCTGGCATATCTTGCTGGTACCCAGAACTACTACTGACTGTAAGGCAGTAGTCTGTACTGCAAAAAATTCTAGCGGCAAATTAATGTATACATTTACCACATTGCTGTTTTACAATATCTAGTAGCATGTGCAGCAACTTGCATAGTGTATAACTTTAATATGTAGTATACAATGTACTGTTTGTACCATAATATATAGACATATGTTAATGTATTTGGTCAGTTGTATTTGTATTGTGTTCAGGTCCACTTAGAGATGTAAAAAGCTACTTTTATTGCTGTGGAAATTAGGGAATATACCTTGTGAAAGTTTTGGTTTAGGATACAGATGTAGCAGATATGGGTACAAGTGCCATGTTTATCTTAATACAATAGTAAATGATAAAGAATTAAACCAAGGTGAAGTAACCTAATACCTGGACACTTCATGAGTAAATTCAGTCCACGCTTTTCTTAAGATTTGCTTACCTCACTTGTTTTGTAATCTTATCTTTATTAACCACGTTATGAGCACCTGCTGTTATCTTTCTCTCAAAAGACAAACTGTGCTCACTATACATGTGGATCAACATAAACCAAGACAGCTCTGCTTGTACATTTTTCATACTACTGGCAAACCCAGCATGGGTAATTTGTGTATTTTCAGTCATTGTGGTTAATTAATTAAAGTTAATTTGTGTGATCACAAATAGCTTCATCTGTATACTACCTATAAAATGTGTTTCACGTGATCAGTCATGGGATTTTTTTTTCCAGAGTAGAGAACATCTATAATTCTGCCAGGGGTATGTAAATTTTTCATTATCTTCTCTTCTTTAGAGCATCTGTTGACAATAATTTGCACTAACAGCAGAAAGAACTGAAAAGGGTGGTTCGCAAAAAATGTGAGAAAAGAGAAAACTACAGCAGCCGCACATGAGTGGGGGCATGTGCTACCCATAAGGCACTGCGTCTCACCCCAGGACTCAAATTTTAAATGAGGACTGAACTCACAGTGGCCAAAACTGACAACTGGTACTTATAAACCAAAACTATAGTTAAATGTAGTGAGTATTCAATAGTATTACAATTCATGGACATAGTAAGTGTCAACCCAGGTAACAAATATTAAATGAAAGAGATGTTGATGAATGTCCATAATTTGTCTGTCTTTAGAGGATATCCAGAATTTAGGTGCAACGCAAATAGTGCAGATGCAAAACACTGCAGAATATGTGTCACATGTAACTTTAGTTTACTGATGTCAAAGTTCTGTGGTGGGTTGGCGCCCCGCTCTGGGTGTCCCCTGCCCTGCGCCCTATGTGCTTTGGGATGGGCTCCAGGCTTCCCCGCGACCCTCACCAGGAATAAGCGGTTAAGATAATGGATGGATGGATGGATGGATGGATGTCAAAGTTCGTCTTGAGGGTAGGAATGCTGCTTACCTTTTAAGAAGAGTTTGGATGGAGAAAAAAGTAAATAAAATCTTTAGGAGAAGAGTTCTATCAAATTCTATTAAGATTATAAAAGAAGCATGCGACATTGCAAGACTTCTGTCCAAACTCCAAGCAATGCATCTCTCTGATTGGTTATGGGGTGTCAGGTACAATGTCATGTTTACATGTTGGTCATGCATTGCCAAATGAAATAGCCCCTTGTGCCATATGTTTGATAACCCTGCTCTAAATTTCAAGATAAACAAAAGGAGAAAAAAGTGCAAGACCAACACAAACCCAGTACGGTGCCAGCACCTGGTTTATCATCAAACACTGCGTTTGACGCCAATGCCAGGCTGCATCATTAAGACCAAACAGATGACTCAACACACTGCATCCTAAAGCAAATATCGCAATCCTGTATTGCTGTTTTACTCCACAAACACACAGAATTACTGAACATACAACACCACCTCGATCCATCTTGTTCTCGGTCCAAAAACTAGTAGAGGTATCCATGTAGGTCTAATAAGGTGTAAAAAAAAAACAGAAAACAAGATTAATGTGTGAAAAGTAAGACTATTTTTAATGAATGGTACCTTCTCTTGGTTGTACTCGCGTTTAAAAAGAAATGCACTACATTACAAGCTGAGAAGGCTTCTTATCTGTTCTGATAGCATTCAATATGAAGTGCAGACTTGGGAAAGCTACAATGTTACCATGCAACCGCATTCACTGATATCATTTTTGTAAGGATGTGTGTGGCACAATGCACAGAACAAAATTAACATCGTGTTTCTAAGAGATACTTGTCAGATTAAAGTAGTCTACATTGTGTACACGTCATGAAAGAGGTTGGTTCTGCATTTTCGTTTTTTATTTGATGTATTTATTTTGTTTTTAGAGCCGGCATATTAGCATCTTTCTCCCTACTTTCATTCTGGCATAGATTACGAGGCTGACTGTCTGCAGTGTACTTGCAGAAGCAGAAGGTAGTTTTTGTTTCGGTGTCAAAGAGAATAATTTCCTGACCATAAATTGTCTTGGAAGCTCTGTTTCTGCCAGGCTAGTTAATTTATTACGGTTCTGGTGCTGAATTCACATGTTTGTTTTTAAGTGGCTATTACTAATGCTGATGTAATTGTACTTGGGCAAGCAGAAGATGAGTTAAAACTTGCTCTCTTCATAAAACCTTTAAGTCAATGTAATATTCTTGCAAGGTGTAAAAACATACACACCAATTCAGTGGGTGGATTCACAAGCAGTTTCTATTCAATTGCCTTCTGTTTCAGAAGAAATGGTGATTCCTGTGTAAGATGCAGTTCAAATTGCATATTGTACTCAGTATCTGTGTGCAGGTAATAAAGGTGCATGCATTTAAAAGACTTAATTTGTAAATGATTTAAAAGCACTAAGCAATATTCTATGGCATAGTTTCACAAACTGTGGTCCACAGATTGGTGCTGGCTATGGGCTGATCCAAACTGGCCAGGAAAGTCCTGTAACTAGTGTGCAAATTGCGAAATGTATTTTTTCATGAAAACGAAAAAAAAAAAATTTTAATGATTAGGACTAATCAATTTTACTATGCTATAGGTCAAAAGTGAGCTTTCAGCATGCAGCCCCGGGAAGTCGCGCCATTAGAGCTGCGCTAGACAGCATTAAGAAAAATGAAGAAACAAACTACATTAGCAAGTTCTTTTTTTTGTTACTGGCGCTGATGAAAAACGGCTGGCAGATTACAAGGACAAAGGCAACACTAGAAAGAGGCAAACATCCATTCAGAAATGTGACATCAGATGCTTAAAGTAGAGATTATTTGTAGTTAGGATTGCTGCTGTCCCAGGGCTTTGTGCGTGGTGTGCTGCAAGAAGCTAGTAAATGAGGCTATGAAACCTTATATGCTATTTTTACACTTAGGGTGGATTAATGTTTTATTTGTATATTTAAGTCATCCTGTTCAGTATTTAATACTTTGTGCTGCCAATGTTCTTTACATTAAAAATGTCACATAGCAAGCATGCAGTGTGATAACCCCTCCCAACCTCCCACACTGTCTAGTCCATGGTAAATACTTCAAAGTTCTGTATAGTGCATACACTCAAAAATTCTATCCTGTTCTATTGAATGTGAATCGTGGCTTGAAATAAGATGGTTTTTAATCCACTAGCCTTATCTCTGCTGACAATAGCACAATCAGAAAAGAAATGACAAGCTTCAATGTGCCTCATCATGGCTCCATTATGGCTTTTTATTCACAACCAGTGTCTTGGACAATTAGTTATGACCTGATTCAGGTCAGTAATGCTCATTGTTTTTTGTTTTATAAACAGTAAAAAAAGTGAAATAGGCCTATAATTTGCAGAGTGAATTTTAAGACCTTGTCCTTCAAAGGCCTGTGGGTGGAAAGAGCAAAGCCCTCAGGCCTGTTTTAGAGTACAGGTGGAAAACCAAAGTGCTCATCTTTCACACGGTGTGCTGCTTTTCATTGTGCCTCAAGTCGTTACTGTTTATTGATGTCATTATTTGAATTGCAGTCACCTTACCTAATGTTTCCTGTGTACGTCAGGTCCTTGCACAACCCTATTCTTCTAAGCCTCAATCACCTAACACATAAACACATATAGTAAATGGGTCCTGCAGTGTTTTGAATTCAGATAATGCCTTTAGATCAGGTGTGGGCAACTGTAGATGGACTGATTTGATTTAAATCTCAATTATTTGGATCCTTCAATTTTTTCCCCCAGTGCGCCTTGGTCTGTGATAAATCACAGTAGACTAAAGTCTGTGGGTGTAAATGGCTGTCTATAAAAAAAAGTACCCATTTACTGTTGCTGTGGGAACTGAGTATAATTTTGTAGGTTGGGGCTGGTTCATACTGACTGTAAAGAAGTAGCATTTGACTTCCAGCCTGTAGTTATTATCTGCTGTGACTAAAATAATCCCATCACCAAAATAGCAGTCAGTAGTTGTTCTTCTTCGATTGTAGCTAGGAGACGTATGGAATATATTGACTGCATTGCTTTAGCTCACATTAGCTTGTTTAGGACCAGGTTACAATGTAGGTCAGTTTAACTTATTGTATCTATGTTAGCATGAATGAATATTCAGCAGTGTTCATGCTTTTCACTGCATAACTCAGCAATGTTCTACCAAACCTGGCTTCATTCTGTGGCTGTTCCACTGATTGTGTGATTACAGAGTGTACAGATTTGCTGACTACCTGAACCACTCATTTTACTAATTTTACACAACTTGTGTCAATTTAGTCTTCTTTCTCAGGGCTGTAGTGAAGTTTAAAAAGAACTGGAACTCTTGATCAGAGGCCCACGACAAACGCAGTATAGACCTCCTAATGCATCAGTGTTCAGAGTCAGGCATGTCTTACTCGTGTAGGGTCATGAAAAAAATAGTCATACATACTGTAATTTCTAAATGCAGTCAGAATTACAAAACAACATTGCCAAGGACAGAGAACTATTTCATGAAAAATTTATAGTAGAGTGGGTCTGATCCTGAACTAACCCCCCCTTTTAGAAATACTTCCTGTGTGACTAGTTTCTCTCTTCGCTTTCTGTCATATTTACTGTACACATCTTGGTTAAAGTGTAGAGATTATTTTCCATTTGTGGAAATGTCTTCACCAGTGATGTATATCTGCTTAATCAGAATTCATGGAGATACAATATTTACTCTTTTGCAAGTAGTCAAAGTGGATACTATTTTTGGGTTTCATTCCTGCAGGTCAACGCTACCCTGAATGCCCTTGAAAAATGTCTATTCCCTCAACAGTGTAGTCTTGACTAAGAGGGTGCACAAACTCCACGTTCCGTGGGGATGTACGCTTCTAATATCTTTCCACATGTTCAGTGAGGGATGGTAATCTAACATAGCACTAGTCCTTTATCACCCCAGTGATGGTTAATAAGGTTAATGGACTCACTGTGCAAACACAAAATAACCTTTATTCGGGGGGGGTATACATAAATATGCATACATAAATAAGTATACCCCCCCATAAATATGTATACCCCCCCTTTATTCAGTCATTGGTCGTCATACGTAATGACCCCCTATTCTTTACGACTCTAACCTCACCTTTCTTACACTAATGAGTCTATTCAGGAATGGGTGTGGCCTGCTACTCTGATAGGTATATAGTGATAGAATCTTCCCCACTTCCATCAGACTGAAGAAGCCTTTTGGTAAAAGGTGAAAAGTTTCTGCATAAAGGAGAAAAAAGTCCAGTGGACATGACTAAACTTCCAGATGTAGTATAAACAGTGTTAAAGTACATGAAAATGATGAAACAGTTTATCTTATTGTTTGTGAAAGCACGCAGTGTGGATTCTCTGATACTTGTTGCGTGTTTAGTTATTGCCACTGTTATTATAGTGGCATGGGCCTTTATCATTATCCATCTCCACCTGCACCTGGAGTACCAGCAGGTTTCTCAGACGCAGGCCTCTTGTGTTTAGGTATAGTACTCTGTGAGAAAGGAAAGCAAAAACACACAGAACATCCAGCACGTCCCCACCCGAGCTCACCGAATTTCCCATGCACCTTTCACCCACACAGGTTTGCTTTTTCATTCACGTGTCTAGTGCCCAGAACAGCGGAGGACGCTACAAGGGCTGACGGTTGTGTCTAAGAGCAGAGAGAGCTCAGAGACTGCCAACATGTACTCTTCAGTGTCACTCACAAAACTGTTTGTACGGTGTCTTCCTTACACATGTGTGTGCTTTAGCTTTTGGCTTTAACCAGTGTGGCTGGGCCACACTTGTATTTCACAGTGACATGACAAAGCCAAAGGACTCACTCCCCCTCCATCTCGTGTCCTTCCTGCCGGGATAATTTGGTGCTACAGTGATTTAAAGCAAGGTTTCTTAATCTTTTTCCTGAAGACAGGAAATGTTGACAGTTGTTCTGTTTTAGTCTCTCATTACATTGGCTTGATTAAAACAAGCATATATTTGACTGTTTTTTGTGATTATTTTGTGTCAGTTGTTGTACACCCTTGAGTAATTAAGTAGGGGTTTGATGACTTTCAAATGGATTATATTATGTACTTATTTAATATACTGTGAAATGAAGAAAACGTACAAAGCACCATTTTTAATTATCACGCTATCACTGACAGGTTTAAATAATGAACGCTGCAGGTTATAGTTCCTCATTGGGACTAACATTTTTCATTTTTATAGCTGCCATTACCTGCATCACTTTGCAGTGTTACATGGATTTTTGACTAGCACTAGTTCAGTTTAAAGCCACTGAAAAATTACAGTGTTCAGTTATTCATAATTTCAGCATGATTTTGGTTGTGCCCCTTGTTCAGTATTTCAACCAAGGCTGATTTTCTTAAAACGTAAGATAGTATTTACCATTAGGGGCCCTCCTTACTTACAACACCTTTGTCTAAAACATACCATTATGTCAAGTGTTGTGGCGGCACAATGGCATGGTGGTTAGTACTGTTGCCTCACGCCTCCAGGCCTCGGGTTTGATTCCCGCCTTCGGTCTGTGTGCGTGGAGTTTGCATGTTCTCCCTGTGCTTGGTGGGTTTTTTCCAGGTTCCTCCCACACTCCAAAGACATGCAGGTTAGGTATATTGGTGTCTCTAAATTGCCTGTTGTGAGCGTGCCCTGTGGTGGGCTGGCGCCCTACCCTGGGTGTTCCCTGCCCTGTGTTGCTTGGGATGGGCTCCAGGCTTCCTGTGACCCTTAACAGGATAAGCGATATGGACAATGAATGAATGAATGTCGAGTTTTTGTTGATAATATTAAGTGGCGGAGAGAAGAAACCTTGTCTGTTACTGATGTGTGTGTGGCTCATCTTACAATAACAGACACAATGAATCTAACTCGTGTTGATTTGGATAATTGGCCAACCCTAGTAGCAATCCAGCCGATAGCATTCCAGCTATCTTATTAAATGGACTCTATACCTGGAATCTAGCTATTCTGACTTCAAAAAAACAACTAATGAGAAGAAAAAGACAATCTGTTTTTTCTGTTTTGTGTTTAAGTACGCGTTTGTCTGCCCTTGTCCCTAAATGGTAACCTGTTATGTTTCCACCTACATTTGACTTGCTTCTTCTTGGGTGGATTCTGACTTTCCTATTTTTTTTTAGCACAGTTACTAGTCTGCTGCAAATCTGTTCATTAATCCGGTACATTGTGGTTACATGGGTGCCTTGTAAATTGAAGGTATTGGCTCAAGCCCTAAGGGGGAAGATACTGTTAAAAGTTTGATTGCCAACAGCACAAGTTGGTTGAAACTGCTCTGGAGAATTCTGGCAGCTATACCGTCACCTGGGAATCAGGCAAAATATTAATGTAAAAGTTTTAACTTCACAGAATACAGACTACAGAACTTTCATCTTTCCAGTAATGCATAAAAAGCAGTCAAATTAATTTTTTGTATGTTACACAAGTGTAACATTGGGTGTTAGTGATATGAGATCCAGTGTTAAACCAGATGGCAGAGTGGTATGGCTTATCAAGGTGTACATTATGCATATGTCATGTGTGGTTCTCCAAGGTTAAGGAATTATAAAATATAATAAATAGTCATGTAAACATTCGGATTCATTTGCCAGCACTTGTCATTTTTAATCTCATTTTGTTTAGAAGTAATACAAAGATACACCTTTCAGATGCCTTTGGGTACTGTAATCATGACTTCCTCAGAGTATTATTAGATACGTCAGGTCTGTTTTAGAAATAGGAAGTAGCAGAGACCCTCAGATTACTTGTCATGCGGATTATTACATTTTTTTCTCATTTGATTATACAGCATGGTCAATATTGTGTCTCGGTGGGAAGGCTCATGTCTCACATGTAAAAGCACAAGCATTTAGACCCTGGCCTCACTTCCGTACACACACACTTTGTGTTGCCAGTCGAGGTGAACTTGTGACTCAGTATTGCCATTACAGTATCAAGTATGCAAATGTATAGAGCATGTATGTTTTTGTTTAGAGTGTGCATGTATGTATGCAGAGCATGTATGTGTATAAATTTTATAACTTATGCATTCTTTATACACAAACAGGACAGAAAGTGCATGTACAGAATTTTGCATATGCGTAGTGTATGCATGTGTTTATGTAGAATTTTTTAAATATATAGCGCAGGGGTGTCCTATCACAGTCCTGGAGGGCCACAGTGGGTGCAGGTTTTAATTCCAACCAGTTCATTCATTTTAATTTGACAACTGTCTCAATTAAATATCAATTACATCCTTGCTTCTTTGTATTCTTCCTGATCATTTGCATATGTCTGCACTTAATTGTCATTTGAGCAAAAATACATGTTAGAAAGAAGAAACTTAAATGTGAGTCTCTTGTGGTTTCAGATCTGTAACAAGTATATAAATCATACATTACAGTATCACTCTAACTGCAGAATCTGAGTAGACATCGTCTGGAGAATTCTGCATGGCGTTTTATTCATACCAGGAATAACTATTTGCATTCAAATTGTAATAATAAATGAACAACAGAAACAGGTGTCAATGACAAAGAATGTTTAATCAGGAGCAGTGACTTAAAGACTTATGTGACCATTAACAAAAAATTGATTAAAAGATCTGAATATATTATAATTGTTAAAAAAAATACTAAGAAGCAACATCAGCAAGTCCTTGTCCTGATTGTAAAATTCTTTAAAAATTAATAAAGCTTGTTTAGAATTTCTGGATTGGCACAATTATATATAACAATTATACAAAAACTGTCAATGATTGCTAATTGATATTAAGGTTCAATTAACAGCAGGAATTGGCCGAAACAAAAACCTGCACCCACCACGGCCCTCCAGGACCGTCATTGGACACCCCTGATATAGAGCATCCATGTGCATGTATGTGCATGTATAGAATTTGTGTATGTATAGCGTACGCATGTGTATGTACAGAGCAGGGATTCTTAAAGTTAAAATTGAAAAACCTATATAAAAATATTGGAACCCGTTCTGGGATTCAAAAATTACTTAACTAAGTACTATGGTGACTCCCACATACAAGTCCGTGACCCATGGTAAAGAGTATGTATGTAAGGGTCCTGTAGCTGGGATGTGCTTTGAATCACTGTAGCTCATTTGAAGGTGCTGAGAAGTGGAGTGTAGTTGAACCTGTAAGGCTGAGTAAAGAGGTTTTAAGATTCTGCACTGTGCTTTTGTGCCGTTTTTTTTTTTCTTTCCTAGAAGCCCGAGGTTGTGTGAAGGAGAAGAGCGACCTTACTGGTTCTTCTCCCTGTGAGGAGGCTTAAGAAGCCCAGCACAGTGGGCCCATTACTGTTTCTCTGCCGAGTCTGTCAGATGAAAAGCTGCTTTATTTTGCTGCAAACATTTTAGCGCCCCTGCCCATAATGAATAATTAATGGAACATGACTTGTTACATTAAAACATTCCTGACAAACAGCTTTTAAGTCAATGTCCGTAGGGGTAAGAACTTGTGCCACAATACAGGCCATTAACAACCGCTGTGTTTTAAACGTGTCCGTGTGCGGTTGCATGTAAATGCACCCATTCTGCTACTTTCTGGGGGACTTTGTCTTGTACGGAGGAAGACTGACAGTGATGTTAACAGGTTTGATCGTTGGTGGGGTCCCAGTCTCAGGGCTCCCACTTGAGGCTTTCCTGCTATTAATCTTTAACTGTCTTTTGACATTGTAATTTTTACTATCAGTCAGTTACATCTTTTTTTTTTTACTACTCTGAGTGCCACATAAAAGTGTGTTTAACTTTTGTTAATGAGATATTCTTGAGACACTTGTGTGAAATGTGATAATGTTATGAACAAAAACGCAAGACATCTCACATTATTTAATTGTTAAAATTAGAAAACCAACTGCTGATTTCATGGATGAAGCCAGTAACGTGGGCTTTACAGACAATCTGGTGATCTCCTGTAAGGTATATTAACACTGAGGAAGATTGTACCTTTACTGTACTGTAAGGTTTCTGCCACACTAGTATACACACTTAAACGAGCTAAGTACACAGGGCTGCAGCCTTGCGTATTTAATTTTACTGTGGTGTGTGTGTAGGTGTGCATATCAGCTGTCTATAGAGCAGAATTTATGGTACTGGAAGAGTCCACGTGTTTGTTCTCAGTCATGTTGCGTGTTATTCAGAAGGATGTTTCCACCAAGTGCTTGGACTGGACAGAAGTAGGAGACCTGGGAACTTTGACATGGACCGAGTGTGTAACATCCACAAGGGGGGTGAGGGTGGTCTTTTCACTTCTATTACTACAAGAAATTTGTCTAAACACATTGTCCGCTGAGATGTTCATAGCCATGGAAACCGACTTATCAGTGTTTTTACTTTGCACTTTCAACTTAAGTTATTAATTAATTCATTCATTCATTCATTTTCCATAGTGCTTATGCTGTTAAGGGTTGTGGGAAGCCTGAAGCCCATCCCAGGAGACACAGAGCGCAGGGCAGGGGACACCCAGGGCAGGGTGCCAACCCACCACTGGGCGCACACACACACACACACACACACACACACACACACACACGCACTACGGGAAATTTGGAGACACCAATCAACCTAACCCACATGTCTTTGGACTGTGTGAGGAAACCAGAGAACCTGGAGAAAACCCACCAAGCACAGGGAGAACATGCAAACTCCACGCACACAGACCCTGAGTGGGGCCTGGAGGTACGAGGTGACAATGCAAACCACCACGCCACCATGCCACCCTAACTTTATTTAACTTTATTGGATTTTCAGGCTATTTGACATGTCATAACTCTAATAATTTCTCTTGCAAAAAGGCGGGCAGAGGTGAATGTACAGTGTGTGGTGTCAGTGAGTGTGTGATTACCTTGTGTTTTCTCTGTCACTCCTCTGCCTGTACAGGGCGTTGATGGAGAGGATTTCGAATGACAGCCGGGACAGTGGTCATCACAGGCGGGATTTTAGCGACAGTAATTTTACTCTGTATCATTGCAGTCCTTTGTTACTGTAGGCTACAGGTAAGTGTTTTTTTTTTGTTATATAAATGAAATAAATTGCATTCTTTTCTTCAGCTCTGAAGCATACTATGGCATGATAATTTGAAAGAGAGACTCTGTCATAACTTTCAATTGTTCGTTTTTGGAATCCAGCTAGTTGATACAGCAGACCCCTGCTCTGTCATCAGGCTCGGAGCCAGAGCACCGAGGAGTGGTGAAACTTTATTTACCACACAAATGCATTTTGGCCACCACAAACATAAACAATGGACTATATATCACTTGCAAGTGCATGCAAAGATAAATAAACAAACGCTTACCTTTAAATGTAAAAAACTACAGTACAATACAGGGGAAAAACATGATACCACTCTCACGGCAAGTGAATTGGGGAAGGATGTAATTGATTAGTGACAAAGAAACTGAGTGATGAAACGGGAGTGACAAAACTGCTGTACTTCTTCTTTTGCTGGCCGTGGAGCAGCAAATTGCAAACAGAGATTGTTGTCTTTGGACAAGTTAATTCAGATTCTTTGAATAGCCTTCTCGGGCCATTAACACCCTTTGCTTGGTCGTCAGTTAGGAATCTTGGAGTGTTTTTAGATAGCGCATTTAAGTTAGATAAACAAATCAGTTCGGTGGTGAAAACAAGTTTTTTCCAACTGTGTATTTTAAGTAAGACTTATTTCCCCCCTTGTCAATTCGAACAAGTCATACATGCGTTCATTACTTCTCGACTCGATCTCGATTACTGTAATTCTTTATACTATGGACTGGATCAGTTATCTCTGAAACGATTACAGTTAGTTCAGAACGCAGCTGCTCGTCTACTAACAAGTACTAGACGAAATGAGCATATCACACCTCTTTTGGCCTCGCTTCACTGGCTTCCAATCAGTCACAGGATTAATTTTAAGATCTTATTGATTGTTTTTAAAATGTTTACATGGTCTGGCCTCTCCATACATGCCCGAACTTTTGTCTCTTCATGTTCCAACCAGAACGATGAGGTCCACAAATCAGCTGCTTTTAAATGTGCCACGAACACGTCTGAAAACCGGAGGCTGCAGGGTTTTGCTGTAGCTGCTCCCAGATTGTGGAACAGTCTACAGTTACAGATTCGAACCTCACGGTGTTTTGATACTTTTAAATCTTCACTTAAAATTCCTCTCTTTGAACTGGCTTTTAATTCCTGTTAAGCTGCGTTTTGTACACTATTTAGTTACTTAATTTTGTTACTAATTTGTTTTTATTTATTTTATTTTTATTTTTTAATTATTTATTATAAATGACATTTTAAGTGCATGTTTGTCTTCTATTTGTTTATCTGTTTTAAGATTTGTTTTAAGCTTGTAAAGCACTTTGGGCACCATTGGCTGTTGTAAATGTGCTATATAAATAAATTTGACCTTGACCTTGAGCAAATATTTGGTGGAAATACTTTTTGTTTTTTTTGTTTTCTTTTATTATGTCTGTCAGCATTGTATATTAGAAGCACATTGTGCAATATTTGTCTGCTTTTATTGGCAAATTTTGTCAGGCTTTTGAAACTAGTTTCCAAGTGTTTTTGACAGATGTTCATTCTTATAAGGCGTTATGTGCCTTTCTTATTCTTAAACTATTTCAAATATGGATCTGAATGTGCATGAAGTGGATGGCTGAGTCTGTTATAAACATGGCGCCCATCAACCTCCCCCACCTATGCTTGTGCATATGGCCTTTTTGGAAAGCTTCTTTACAGGAGTGCAGTGTGTAGAAAAACAAAAGGGGGCTGCACTGGCCGTTTAAGGACACTGGTTACTGTGACAGCCATTTAGTCTGTGGGTCTGCAGCTCTAACGTGTGTTCCAAGAATCAAGACATACACGTTTAGCTTCTCTGTGGTTCCTTGAAAGTTTCATTAAAACAAAAGAATAAAATAGCAAACGCAGAGTCCAACTGTGTTTTTATCCGGTCCAATACGTTTAAACATCACAGGTTTCTCCCTTACAAATTTCACGTACTCATCCACTATTTGTGTTAGCTTGTTCCATATACACGATACACGTTCACGGACACGTTCTTGCACGTCAACACGATCTTACACGATTAGGAGCTTGTCCCGATCCAAGACCAACACAGACTTCAGACTAACTTATTCAACTTTGCACATGCACTTTCCTACAGCAGTATAACAGTAAACATATCCTCTAAGCTCTAATGGCACACTAAAGTTATATGACCGATCCTAATAGCTTAACAAACAACACCTCACAATAAATTGGCTCTTACAGGGGCAGTGAAGTAAACCAAGTAGCCATTTGGCCATTATATTCTGTTGCATTATGAAGTGTGTAAAAGTGACAGCACCCTGACCCTCTCTCCTTTTCCACCTCCCCCCCCCCCCCCAGTATTACTGCTGTAAAAAGGAGGAGTCAGAGTCGGAGGAGGAGGAGCCCGACTTTGCCGTCACTTCCCACCTTCCACCCGTGCACTCCAACCACAACATCATCGCAGCGACGGCATCCACGACAGCCAATGGGCCCGCACTGTTCACACCGCCGGTGGCTCGCAAGCTGACACGCTCACAGACGTTCTGCCCGTCCTGCACGCACTACGAGTACCCTTTCTACCTGCAGCATCCGGAGAGCCTGCGCAATGGTGGAGAGCGGCTTGGCGAGCGCTACGGCGAGCGTTTCGGCGGCCGCTTTGGCGAGCGCCTCAGCTACCGCGGCATGCAGTCGCCGCAGGAGCTGGAGCTTCCCACAGAGCTGCCAAACTACCACAAGCTCAACCTCACTCGCTCTGTCACCATGAGGGACATGCTGACGCGCAGCTGCAGCATCAGCACCGACGTGTAGCGTGGCTGCGGACAGGCACATGGACGGGCACACAGGCGCCTCAGCTCCACCCTCCACTGCAGGGACCTCTGCACGCGTCCGCCTATGCTCGCTCGCACCCCCATGCTGTTTTTTTTTTCCATTGTCTCCTACCACTCCGCAGCTTGTAGTTTTCTGCGTGTGCTGGTTGGCAACTCTTCCTGGAAAAGGCCGCTGATTTGCAGGCACAGTGTCGCGCTCGTCTCGGCGTTGGCGATGGAGGGAGGAGCCCAGCGGGAGACACACACGACAGGAGAGGGCTCTTTAGCTCGCTGAGCGTGCCCCAGCCTCCCACGACGCGAGCCAGACGGCTCACCATCTCAAGATGGCCGCTGCTGCGCTCCCACTAGATAGCACAGCACCATATGGCCAGTGGTCTGTATTTATGAACAAGTGTTGACTGGTTATAAAGAAGAGCCACACTGAGAACTATCTGTCAAAGAGACGGGGCATCAGTGTGTCTACATTTAAGGGCTTATAAGATGTTCTCAAACACTTGGCACGTTTGTGCATTTTACGGGAGCCCAGTATACAAGGCAACGGTGTGACCACTACAAATGTTTTCTTGTTGTATTTCATTTAGTACTAGTATACATATCAACATACCACTTTTTAAACTAGTTCTTTGTAGCTGCAAAGGTCCAGATTTTTTTTCTTTCTTGGAGCACAGTGTAGTAGTTTACACGAGTGCTTAATTGCTGTGGTGCGACTTTGATTACGAGTTAACGGCATGGTTGACACTACTTGGAAAGCGACAGCAGGGTTTGATGGTTTGAGAGCAGAGTGATTTTGCAGGCAAAACATCCACCTGCCCTGCCTGCTCGTGACCTTTTCATGCTGATGTCACTCACCAAAGAGTTGCAAGAGCACATACCACAGTATTTTGGAATTAGGAACTTGTTTAAAAATAAGTTTCATGTTATGAGTTAATGTTGAGTGAATTTGTGCCCTAAAATCTGAACAAGAGCTGACTTTATTACTGCTCTGTTCTTTTTATTGTGTATAGATATTACTGTGTAAGATGTTTAAATAAGTTATTCCTTTTGAAAAAATATGCTACAAGCGAAATGGGGAGAGTCCTGAAATGGTGTCTTGCACATCCACTCAGTTCCTTTGCTTCTCGAAAGGGGTCTTCCCATGATACCTCTGCTGATCTGCTCTGGGAACGTTCACCGCTTTCGGATGGGGAGTCTTTGCCTCTGGATCGCTGGCACAGGACCAGTTTCTCTGCTCGTTATTTCCAGGACAGAAAGCACGAGGAGCAACAGTCCTCTCCGCCAGGGACCGTTTCTAATTACAGAGGTTGCTGAAAACCAGGCCTGGGTGACTTCCTCTGTGGAGGGAGACTGAACGTTCATGCCGTTTCTGTGACCTCGGGTCAAGCTCGAGATTGTCGGCACTGTTGGTGTGCTACACTGCTACTATATAAGCTTCATTCAGTAACATGCAGCAAGTTCAAAGACTGGCCAGTGTCTGAAGTTTGTGATGAGCTTTCTTTGTTATATGCTGTTATATGCTGCTTACTGTGTCTTTCTGCAGTTGCTGTGTAATATCCTGAAGGCAGCAGAAAATAAGTGAAAAGTTTGACATTTGTCTTTCTGCTACCATATCACCTCACACCACCTTCCTTGAGCTGCAACAAGATTGTTTATGATGTTGGTTTGAAGAGCTGACCATGGTCATTGGTACTGAGTGTGTGTCCTCACCTGGCTGGGAGGCTCAAGGTTCACTTAGTTACCTTGTCCTGGAGAGTGTGGGAGGCAACATGGGAAGATTTTCTACAGCGGCTGCATCCAAACACACGCGCGCACACACACACACACACACACACACACACACACACACACACACACACACACACACACACACACACA
>JABJVR010000095.1:6230655-6263573 GCA_025773905.1 Chitala chitala
GCTATCATGTCAATATGGACCAAAATCTCTGAGGAATGTTTCCAACACCTTGTTGAATCTATGCCACGAAGAATTAAAGCAGTTCTGAAGGCAAAAGGGGGTCCAACCCGGTATTAGCAAGGTGTACCAAATAAAGTGGCCAGTGAATGTATGTTTGTGTATGCTTATGTATGTGCATTGAACGTCCCCTTTGATTAGCTTAATGTAAACTATCTGGTGATGTGTGGCCTGTTTTTTTTTTTTTTTTTGCATATGTAATCATGAGAACAGCCTTTTCGGGGCCCTAAGCAGAATTTAGCTTGGACCCCCCCTCTCCTCAAAGCACTTCACAAATATTGCATTCTGGGTCAATGATGAGCAATGTATTTGTATGTTATTACATGTTATGTGCAAGTTGCATTGGAAACACTATAGAACATTATAAACTGTAAATAAGGTCTGCTGATCTATGATGCTAGTGTAGTATCAAAAATGTTTTGTGTTCTTTGAAAAAGAGCAACTACACACCCATGACAATATACATTTGGACAACCACTAAATGAAGCAGCAGCAAAATTAAGATAAATTTTGATGGGTCTTTGTGGCTTGATCAGTAGTGTCTGCCAAGCTTTAAAAGTTCAATAGATAAATATGAATTTAGTTGATTTATGTTTTTAACCAAAGGTTTATCGTTAAATGAAAAAATGTAAATGTAAATTATTTATTAAATAGAAAGTTGATAAATGTTGCAATTCTCAGTTTCTCAATGTTAACATGAACTGACGCGTCTTTCTCTGAATTTGTTGTGAAATGCCTGGTTTCCTATGTAAACCATTTCAAGTGTATGTGGAAAATGTTCCAAGGAATGATGGATTGTAAAAATGATGGATTGTTCCACGAGGGTGTGCCTCACCTCATGTCCCTCACCTTCCTTTACTCACGCTTTCTGTGTTCTGTTTTCACAGTGGCGGAGTGACTTTATTGGTGGCTCAGTCAGTGTCCCCATCAGCCATGAAACGCAGGAAGAGTGTTTGGGCATGGCGGTGTTGGACATGATGAGGATAGCCAAAGAGAGAGAGCTGTCCCCACTGGATATCTACAATGAAACAAGGTAAGGGTATACTGCAACATCTACAATGATATAAGGTAGTGGGCCGTTCTTATTCTTTATGAAAAGATAACGATTTATATTCAACAGCAGAGTGCACTTAAAAAAGGCCAAAAGAGTTTATCAAAACCTTTTAAAAAGTCCAGTTTAGCGGGCAGCCTCAGGACCAGCCATCCAATATCAACTTACATGTTTACATACTAATAGGTAGCGCTTTGTTGAGTGCTTGACTGAACCACCTTAACAGAGGCTCCTCCACATCATATTCATGGCTCGTTCTTTTTTTGTTTGTTATGTTTGGAATCGTGTTATTCTGCCAGTTGTTTAAAATAGTTTAATTATCTTCTTAAATCCAAGAAATTACTGCCTGGCCTACACCTAATTTATCAATGTCTGTTTCAGCCAAGTGCCAAGAACTCATTAATGTGCCAAGAACTCATTAATGTTTCAAGCTTTAGTTGAGATGTTTCAACTTGCTAAACACTTACTGGAAAAACAGCTCATTTGCTGTGCCAGCCAAATACAGAGACGTAAGACAGCAGTAGAGTTGTGTAGGCTAGGCTACAGGCATTGGCAGAGAGTCATGAATCAGTCTGATGGGTCAGCATCTAAAGACATTGATGATCACTGCAAGTGTTTCGGAGTCTGGCAGCTACCAAGTGAAATCATTCTGGATCATGACTGGTGTTTACAACATCTGTGTAATCACTCAAAAGTACCTGATACAGGGCTTACATTTTTTTTCGACTAAAGCCATTTATTTATATGCACCATGTTGGCTTAACCGAACATCTCCTCTGTTAGTTCATGACTATAAAACAGCATTGTAGCCATGCTGTCTACCCAAGCCAATTATCCACTTATCAAAGTATTCACATAAGTGGACTCCACTCTGGGATGGTTATAGGTTACATTTTGAGTTTTAAGAACTATGCATTTAAAGGAAAGGGGAATTGTATATTTGTACATATGAGGAATTTGTCCTCTGCATTTAACCCATCTCCCTGGGGGGAGCAGTGAACAGCCATACATGGCGCCAGTGCTGAGTGTCTTGCTCAAGGACACACCTGGCTGGGTGCGGGATTTGAACCAGGGACCAGGAGACTTCTATCTCCTAGCCTGATGCTCTACCCGTTGAGCCACCAGCTGGATGTAAAACAAGCCGTGAGATGGAAGAGCAAGTAATTGTGTTTGAGTTTTGATGTATTTAGGAGCGCTGTCTTTCTGGTCCCAAGCAGGTCTGTGTTTTTACTTCACTTTTGTATGACTGAGCATGGAGAACTCCAGACTAGGGGACTGCCTAATTTTTTTATTTTTTATTTTTGTATATCTGGCACACACACCAATGTATTTGGGAATTTATTTCAGTTCTCTTCATGTGTAAAATCTCTTTAACATCCGTCAAGTTCAGTCACATGGCTCTACAGTGCAGTATATAGGTGTCATGTTGATGCTTCCTGTCCATGACGCTCTTAGCGTTTCAGTTTGGTGGAAACGAATGTTTCATCACATCTTTTGGCATGGTGTATCTTAACACGATTTTTCTTTTGCACGCTCAGTGATGATATGAGATATCTTGGATATGAAGTTTAGATGTGATGTCTATTTCTTCTTATGGTATCAACTTTGTGTGAAATGTCTGCATGGACCAAGCTACAAAGCACTCACTAAAAGTATAGTAATGTTCATCAGTGTCTAGTCTTGTTTTGTGGTGTAACTTTTTTTTCATTAGTAGGTTGAACTTCGTAACGTTTTCTTTGTTACTTTATTTTTCTTAGCACTTTTATTGGGATTATTAATGTAAAGTTTATGATGATTCACTATGTGAATAATGATCTCAGGTTGTGGGTTTTTAAATCATGGTCATGGTGAAGCTTTTTTTTTTTATGCTGCTTTGAACATTTATTGTAAAATATCTGTGTAAAAGGCTTAGTAGAGGTTACTGGTTAAAATACATAGTAAAAGAACATTAGCTAACTTGGTCTCTTTTCCCCTCTTCAAAGCTACAAGTCGTACCTGCCTAAAGACATGCGGGCTTATATCCAAGACTACCACATTGTGACCCGAAAACGAATCCGCCACCGTTTCAAGAAGTTCATCCAACAGTTCAGCCAGTGCAAAGCAACAGCACGTGACCTGAAGCTAAAATACCTGATGAACCTGGAGGCCCTACAACCTGCTCTCTTCTCAGAATGCTTCAAGGTTAAGGAGCCCTCAGTAGGCTATGTCACTATCATTGTCACTGGTAACAGTGGCATCCAGTGGTCATGTAACAAGCACAAAGACTTCGCCTCCCAGCAGGTAGAGTTTGCACTTATTCATACCCCTGAGACCTTTCTTGGCCAGTGTATGGACAGATGACTTTAAGAGTTCTGAAAATATTAAGGGGAAAACTGTACATTTAAAAACACAAAGGGTAAACCAATGTAGTGTTTACAAATACCAATGAACCTCATTTCAGGTCATGGATCAAATCACAGCTATGTTACTGTCCAGACCAGACATCTTAGGCGCAAAGTGTGAACGGGACATCATACAGGGTGGGAGGATTTAAACTGCTCAGGACCGTTTTCTGTCTTGGCTTGTCACCACAGTAACATCATCCATATGTCAACTAGAAGTCTTTTTAAATTCTGTTCAGCAAAGAACTGTCTGTTTTAACAGTTTGGCAGAAAGCTGGGTTTTCAGGAACATGAGTTAGAGGGTTTTTGCTTAACAGCAGGATGTTGCAGACTTTTTCATGAGCCATGTAATGCTTCCTGGATTAAAAAAAACCCAATGGCTAATAAAAACAGCAAACATCTTAAGATGTTCTTTAATAATGCACTTAAGTTCTACTTCCCCTTCTACCAACACACCTACAGAATAAGAGCATGTGGGAAAGGGAGTCTGAACCCCAATTGGAACCCTATCCCTTTGTCAGATGCATTACACCAATGCTGCCATCGCCTAGTCCCATCTAATGAAATGGTGTCGGACATGTCCTTAAACACAATGTAGCGTAGAGTGTTTCAACTCCATGTGGTGTGGAAGGAAAGTGCTGTTTTCTTCTGTTCAGTCCAACAGAAGCAGGCGTCTATTTGCATGTAGCTATACTGTTTCACTTCAAGGAAACAATGGGCTTTTATCTTGTTATACTTTGCAAGATAAAGATTTGTGGAAAGGTTGCACATTTCTTACGCATGATTAACTGATCCACAACAAAAAAATTTTAAACTAAAGTAAAATGTTTAAAGGAAGCTTGCTGATTGTGGTTTTTTTCTGTATGTATTTTCATTTGATGTCAGGCACGTACATCCTTTGAAGTTTTTTTTTTTTTTTTTTTTTTTTACACGTCAGTGTTGATGTACAGTGCAGAAAAGATTATCTTTAAAGCTTGTTACTGGTCTAAAATATTTTGTACTGTCAATCCCCAACTGGTTTATTCAGTTTATTTTGTCCCCTGTTGGTTGCTTTGCTTATGTTAGTTATGTATAGTGTATATATGTTAAATCAGCCAGTGATTGGTAGTAAGCAGCCTGTGGCTCAATGGGCAGAAAATCTGACTGGAATGCAGAAGCTTCTTAGTTCAAATCTCACCCCAGCCAACTGGTGTGTCCCTGAGCAAGTCACTCCCTGGGCACCAAGTGATAGCTGCTGACTGCTTCCCCCAGAGGATGGGTTAAATGCAGAGAACCACTTTTGTTGAAACATGTATTTGTTGTAGCCACTCAATGATAATGAAAATAGAAGAGATTCTTCTCTTTAAAAAAAGAAAAGCTTCAGTGCACAGGTACAGACTAGTAACATCTGCACTCAGACTCCTTTATAAAGCTGGCATGGTGGAGTCATTTCAGGTCTCCATTCTGATTTGAAATCCAAGGGCTGATTTGAAATGGTTTATGAAGCAGATTCTTTGGTTGCTGGATCTCAAGTCTGAGTGCCATCCAACACAGAGACCAGGAGGGGGGGCCATTTGCTCATCATATACCATCTGTCTGTAGTTGTCTAACCATCAGATGTCCCAACGTTCCAGCTCTCCCCAACACAAGAGTCTAATAATTGCTTTGTAAACTGAGAGCTTTACAAAGAGTAACCAGTGTGATCTTGTGTCCTGATGGGATAATACTACAGCCAGCAAGGAATATCAATTTATTTTTCTGTTTCTGTTAGTGGTAAATGACACATGCATTTTAGGTTTGTATTAATTCATCTGTGTCATTTTGTTTAACCCAGAAGGTATATTTGTACTATTAGGGTAATTGAGTATTATGGGTAAAAAGTATTGTGTGACTGACTGTTGTGGGTTAAAATCTGCTTTATTGATTTCAAGCTCAGTGTGTGTTATCCAGATGTATTTCAGAAATATTTGCTTTGCAAATCATTTGAATTCTTATGCAGAAAAAAGCATTTTTGACTTATTTTACTGAATGCAATGCCAAATGTTATGTTAAAATGTTATGCTGTGTTCTAATTTTTAAGGGCCCCTGTCAGTCATGGGGCCTTGGAAACACCTTAGGTTTCAACCCCTCTGTGGTACCCCTAACTGAATGAGTTGTCTTTTTGTCTTGGCCAGGAGTTACAAACGTACTGTGATTTCCCTGAAGTGATTGACATCAGCATCAAGCAAGCAAATAAAAATGGCTCCAGCGAGAGTCGGATCGTCACCATCAACAAACAGGACAGCATGACGCTGGTACGGCCTCCTACTTCACTTCTGTTCTTCTGTCTTCTTTGTCATTATTGCTCAAACCTGCTTCCTCTAAAATGGTGCTTTTGCTATTTCAGTACTGCCTCTTTTCTGCTTTTCTTGACGCTTAAGCATGAGGCCTCTAATACAAATATGAGTCTGTAAAACAACAAATAATTAACGTTAATATAATTTAAAAGTGTGTAAATTTTTCTGATCCACAGGAGCTGGAGTTCCAGTCTCTTGCCGAGGCCCTGTCTTTTGTGTCGCTGGTAGATGGGTACTACCGGCTCACAACAGATGCCCACCACTATCTCTGTAAAGAAGTAGCACCCCCTAGGCTTCTAGAGTCTATTCACAGCTACTGTCACGGCTCAGTGTCGTAAGTTTGCCTTTGATTCTAGTGCAGATCGCAGTGAACAGTGCAACTACAGGACGTAAAGGCAAAGCGGATTTGAGTCTGTATTAGTGTACACTGTAATGTGATAAAGCTACAAACATAGAATGAAAAACAGAAAGAGCTGATAATAACTAAGTAAAATTGATGACTACATTGTCCATTTTATTTTGTGACAAAAAGAGGAACTTCAGTAATAAAAATTCCTGGCAGAAACAAATTATTTAGACATGGTCAGTTTGCTTTAAACCTCTGGTTCTAGTGCTGTGGTTGTGTAAATTTTGATTTGCACACATTTGCTCTCTGATGTCATATAATGGTAAAACAAAATGAGACTTCCTTTATCTCTGATAAATTCTTTTCTCTTATTCAATGTGAATGTTAGAATCTTTGCGCAATTTGAGGAAGTTGCATAATTTTAGCATTGCTAAATAGTAATTTTTACATGTAATTTTACATGTAATATGTGAACAGCACCTGTGCCATGACTACATTTCTGCTTATTCAGTAGGTTGCTAATTCCTTGTTTGAGGGGGAAAAAAAAAAAAAACTCTTCCATTTCTGAAAAAGTATAAGTCACCTCCCTGCTTACCGTAAGATTTTTCACAAGTGTAAGAATGTATTGATGTATGAAGTAAACGTCTCAAATAAACAGCATTTTTTAAAACCTCCTATCGCACAATGTATGTTAGAAGCCTTTAGTTCTGCTTTCTAATCTTCAGATGCTGTTTTCTATTCAACATTGAGGACTGTACTGATTAACTTTATTATCTGTAGTATATCCACATTTTATCGTTAATATTTTGTTCCATTGATTTTAATAAAACTGAATTTGTGTGTGTGTGTGTGTGTGTGTGTGTGTCCAAGCACAAATATTTGGTTTTATAGTTAGACTAAACTATAGACTAGTTTTACAAGGCAAACAGATGTACTTTTTACTTGCTTCTCTACAGGCCTTATTTTTACTTCAGGTTTTAAGTTTTGCAAAGTTTGAGTGCACTTTGAGTTTCTTAACTGGTTGTGTGACACATGGGCTGCCTGCAGTCCCTGTGCTCTGAAAGCCATGTGGCTTCCTAGTCCGATCAATAGGCCTGTCTGCCATATAGCATGGAAACATGGCTGTGTGACATGGCCTGCATTGTCTCCCTCTGGCCACAGGATGGAGTTTGCCATCAGTAAGCTGCGGAGGTCGGGGAACCAGTGTGGCATGTACATCCTGCGCTCCAGCCCCAAGGACTACAACAAGTACTTTCTCTCTTTTGCTGTCGGGGTGAGTGTAGCACACCCATGCAAGGTATCTGTGACTCAGTGCATTGTGGGTTGTCTCCAACAAATGACGAAACTTATGGTAACCCAGACAGAACATCACAGAGACACTAATCATCAATGATAGATGTGTGTTGTAAAGCAGGGTTTCATTCAGGAATACATGACTGGCAGAGAGGATTTTGTTGACTGTTCTAGAACTTCTTATACACCTGGATTAAGATGCCTACAAACATATAAAGACCTTTTGGACCTTAAGATCATTTATATACATTTTGGAGAATGAAACACTTTTGTAATGAAATTCTGTCAGCGATCCAGTTGATTTCAACAGCTTTAAGCTACACTTTAAAAATCTGTCATAACAATGCTTTCAGGTTTTGCACGTTGCCACATCTTGGCCTGGTCTGCTCAGGAATGCATAGAAACAAAACATTGTCCTCCAGAGCAGGCATACTAATGCTTTCCTGCATCTGCCTCTGGCCCAGGCCGATGGGGCTGTCCAGTACAAGCACTGCCAGATCATGAAGACTCCCACGGGGGAGTACAGCCTGAGCGGAGCCAAGAAGAGCTTCAGGAGTCTGAGGGAGCTCCTGCACTGCTACCAGAAGGAGACAGTTCGCTCTGATGAGCACATCTTCCAGTTCACCAAGTGCTGCCCACCAAAGGCCAAAGGTCAGCAGCCCCAAGCACTCCTCCTTTGTTCTGTTTGTGCCACCTTTTCACGTCCCGATCGCTTAACCTGCTTTTTGGAGGCCGGATGCATTATCAGTTTGTGTGGGTTCCTGCCTCCCGTGTTCTTTTGTTTGCAACAGATTCAGTTAATGGTCTGTCTTTCACTTCAAACGTAACAACTCTTCACACACGGGGTTATTAGGTTTTCTTTCTAAGGGGAAGATTTGGTTATATTCCTTCACTTATGGCATTGCATGTATTTATTTTAGAGAATTTGTTTTGCATACAATTTACTTTTTTTTTTTATACATCTTCAATCATATTTGTAGTGTTTGCAAACTAATGCTGTTGTTTCTGTTGTTGGTATTAGATAGTTGACACTGTTGTACATCCTAAATGTGACATTTTCCCATTAATCCATCATCATCTTTGCTTGTGCTTTAGAGAAGTCCAACTTGCTGGTATGCAGGACTGGCCAAGGGGCAGATGTGCTGCTGTCCCCCTCATTTCAGAGACGCAACATCAGCCAGATGGTGTTTCACAAAATCAGAAAGGAGGACCTTGACATTGTAAGAGTTTCTCAGAGAGTCTGTCTGTCTGTCTCTGTCTGTCACTCACATGTCCCATCCAACTGTAATGACTGCTCCCCATTTATTTAACTCTTTTGGAGAGTTATTGTATAGTGGTTTTCCTGTTTATATAACGTCACACAGGTAATAAGCAGGTATATAATGTTACAGAAGGTACTGAAATAGACTGTCATATACAAGTGTTTGTATGATAACCTAAGGTTTGTCTGTAGCAATGGAAGAGCTACCTTCATGTTAATGTCAGGCCGGGAACAATAAAATTACTAGATTACCTAAATGAGATCTCAATGCATTTGACAAAAAGGCAATTTACTCCTTAAAATGTTCACGTTTATATTTGGTGGTATGAACGATTGCAGGTTTTATGGAGGCTATATCAGGTATGAAGTATTACCTAAAGCTTCATTAAAGATGAAATGTGTGGGTATTAATTTAACATTTATAATCAAATGACTGAAGGCCATGTGGTCTCTGGGACGTCTGTCGAATGACCTGTCACTGGTGTTTGACGTCACAGTGAAGTAAGATAGGCGGTGTGCCAACTAGATCAATGAAGTGTGCCTCGGTGATTTCCTTTGAGGCAGCTGAGTCCTATTGCATTGAACCCAATGACATTCCGGTGCTCTGTGTGACGGTGCTCATAGGGCCCTGTTTGGATTTCTCGTCTCACTCATAGGTCACTAGCTATCACTGCTGCAGGAAATGGCCGATCATTAGCTTATTAAGTGGATCCAGAGCACCTTAACACATCTCTAGTTGTTAGGAGAAACATTTTAAAATTACTCTTAATTCTTAATTGTTTTGAAAAGGCTCTTGCCATTCAAAGTGATCGTTTGTGTGAGTCAAATTATTGTGTTTGAAGCTGTTTGGTTAACGTTGGTGATTGTGTAATGCACACCTTTCTCAAGACAGTATACAGTATTAAAATATTTTTTGTACAGATAAAAAATGTATTACTGTTTTTGATATTAGACTTGCCAGTGTGATGTCTGTACTTTTGTGCAAGCAGTGTGTAGCAGCACCTAAACATGCAACAACCTTTTGTCTTCAGCATGAGAGCTTAGGGCAGGGAACTTTCACAATGATCTTCAGAGGCATTCGAAAGGAGCTCGGAGACTATGGAGAGATGCACGAGACGGATGTCATTGTGAAGATCCTGGATAAGGCCCACAGGAATTACTCTGAGGTCAGTCCATGACTAAGCTTAATATTTGTAGGTAAGGCTTACACATGCATATACATCTAACATTCATGACATGCCTGCTCAGGTAGACTTTCCACTGCAGCCAGTTACAGTGGAACCTCGGTTTACGAACGCCTCCCTTCACAAACTTTTTAGTTCACAAACTATGCTGTTTAGCTGCTGCTTAGCTTTCGCATAATGCACATCTCCGTTCAAATTCGACTTGCGTTCTTTTCAGTTTCATTGTGTTTAACGTTGTGATAACAAAGGAAAAAGAAAAATGACAAGAATTGCGGTAGAGTTGAAGAAATCTGGCAAAATCAACAATCTCTACTATTCTAAAAAGTAAAGAGAATATCAAGTTAGCCAGTATAGCAAGAGGGGTGAACGTTATTACTAAGCAAAGATCACAGATGCTTGAAAAAGTGGAGAACTTGCTGCTCATTTGGATAAACGAGAAAATGTTATCTGGCGACAGAGTTTCTGAGGCTATTATGTAAAAAAGCAAGGCGATTTACACCGTCAGCTCGACTCTGTACAAATAAGGTAACATTAAATATAAACTTATTATATTTGTCTATATTTTATCTGTTTAGTATTTATCATTTTTTTTTGTGTTAGATTTAATGATTTTCCTGGGGTCTAGGAACGGATTAATCCATTTTACATTGATCCCTATGGGAAAAATTGTTTCGGTCGAACTTTTCGGATTACGAACCACCTTCAGGAACCAGTTAAGTTCATGAACTGAGGTTCCACTGTAGATGTGTAACAGTTGGGTTGTGCCCTCAGTGTGACGGGGTGGATGGCCTGCTTTTAAATAGAGCCTAGTATGTTGTGAACAGTTAATCTGTGCTGTACCGCCCACTGTATGAGCCGTTGCCTCTCTTGTTTTGCAGTCCTTCTTTGAAGCCGCCAGCATGATGAGCCAGCTCTCCCATAAGCACTTGCTGCTGAACTATGGCGTGTGCGTGTGCGGGGAGGAGAGTGAGTGCACATTCCACTTTGCCGCCTGCAACGTGCTCTGCACTTTCCTTCAGCTCTCAGATGCACTTCACACATCGCCGTCTTTCAGACTATGCTATGCCATGCACTGGGGTTTAGTTAGAGACATTAGCCATTTGCACCTGTGTAGGACTATATATCCATATCATTGAGCTTCCCTGGCAGTGTTGAAATTGCAGAGGTATTTGACTGAACCAAGGCTCTCCTTGAAACCAGTATCCCTGCACTGTGAAATTCAGTGCAAGCACACAACTCGGTTGGTTGTAAATGCCAGATTGTTAGTTCATCTTTTGTGGCCATATCAGTTCTTTGAGCTGTGTGCCAGTCCTGAGGCTGGAAGTTTCAGTGGGTGCTACTGAGTAATAAGAGAGCACTATGTTTATTTAGAACAAGTGATCCAGTAGCCTGAATAAGATGGAGTGAAATAAGAAAGAAGATTAAAGGTGATTCCCTGACAGAGCCCATGATGATCAATGACGAAAAATCAATTTCACTGACGTACACTCTGCAGTTTGCAAAACCTCCCAGCAGGCACTTTGACCTGTGAGGGCAGCAGTGATGCTGTTGTATCAGAGATGTGCTTTATAGAAGTCATTACTGGTTCTGGGAATTTTTTTTTTTGTATTATTATTCATATTTAGAATGTGTAACATGTATTAATATTATTGATGTCTAATTTGTTTTTGCGATCATTCAGGTTTTCTCAGACAGTTACTTTTTACCAGTTGTGGGTTCCTTTTGTAATACATAATTATACTTGTCTTCTGGCTTTCCAGACATCATGGTGCAAGAGTATGTTAGGTTTGGGTCACTGGATACATACTTGAAGAAGAACAAGAATGCTGTGAACATTACATGGAAGCTGGAGGTGGCCAAACAGTTGGCATGGGCCATGCATTTCTTGGTAAGATCTCACTTGACCACACAGTGGCACTACAGTTGGCCTGGGCCATGCTTTTCTTGGTAAGATCTCACCAACAGTTAAACCTCCACCTTGAAGAAATAAGGATTAATGATAAAATCCTGCTGATGTTTTTAATTGAGCTTCTAGTTAATAAAGTTTGAGTACAGTGAGTTTATGGTCCTTGTCATTTTAAATTAATTTTCTCCCCCATGGTTTATTTTGACTCCATACAGTTTGTTTGTGTTTATGGGTTCATGGGTTAACATTTGTTGACATGATAGTGCAGTGTGTTGAGATGCTAGTCAGGAAATTTTTTTTTTGTCTATTTTTCCCCATTATGTCAAATTTTAAGCCATGGTTCCCTTTCCACAGGAGGATAAAAACCTCATACACGGCAATGTCTGTGCTAAAAACATCCTGATGATCAGAGAGGAGGACCGAAAGTCTGGCAATCCCCCTTTCATCAAACTGAGTGACCCTGGAATCAGTATCCTGGTTCTACCCAAAGAGAGTGAGTGCCGCATTGTGCGTCGTTATGGTCATTCTTCGATACTGCTAAACACTGAATGTTTCTTTCTCACCTGATTATTCTGTATCCTCACACATCAGGCTTCCTCAGCCTTATTTTCTCTCTTGGCTATGCAGGAGCATGCTAGACACTGGATGTAAATTCCACTTAACACAGATTGCAAAAGAAAGATTGTCACCATTGAAAATCCAGCATTGGCAATACTCTGTATTCAGCTGTAAAGAAAATATTTGTGAAGTGTTATTTTTTTTTTTTATTCGCTTGTAGTGATTGAAATAACTTTATTCCATTTGCTTCTTTTTATGTTTTTTATTAAGTTTTTTTTTTTTTTCCCCTCCCAAATATTTTGTTGAGCTCTGCTTCCTTATAAAATGTTTGAAGTAATCACTGCAAATCGGTGTCAAATAGACTTTTTTGTGTGAAGACTTTTTTTTTTTTTTTTTTTTTTTCTTCCTAAATTTGGAGGAATGTTGGCAGATGTTCAGCCCTCCATAACTGCAGCAGGAACAGCAGGCGTCTGTTCGATTTGCTGACTGGCCATGTCGCTGTCTGAAATGTGTTTGCACAGCTTCTTCAGTGGAATTCACTCCCTACTTTTGTCCAGTGCCACTCCAGTCACTGTCATGATTACTGCTGGGTTGTTCACCAGCATCATCTTCATTATTGTCTTTTGTAAAGGCTCACCAGCCAGTCCTGCCTACATGAATATGTGGCAGAGTGTGAACTGCTGTGGTAGAAACCCCTGGTTGTCAGAACAAGAGTCTGATTAGTCCCTGAAGTGAGAGAATCTTGTCTTTAGTTCAGTGAGCTGATCCTCTTCTCTGGTAAATCTGATCAGGCTGTGAGGACCTAGGTTTGAATCCAGGCTGGGTTGTCCCTGTTATACATACACTTAGGTTTGCTGTTTCCTGCTGTCTGCTGAGTGGCAGGGTATAATATTCATTCTCAATCTTGTCAGGTCTGTGCATGCTGTCAATTTATTGCCTGTAGGTTTGTGAATATAATTAGTCACTGACCATGAACATTCTCGTACTCAATGAATTCAGTGTGCAGCAGATGCACATCACAGAAACTGAAGGAAAACCACCGCTGTTGATGGCAGTGGTTTTTCCATGCTCTTGATAGACAGGAGAAGTGGCTAAGCAGCAAATGTATGACGTATTCCTCTCTGTCACACATGATTTTCACACACTGAATAGGGACATTTAAATGTTTGGCTAACATTCTGGTCAGGTTTTTGTAGACGTGTTTCTGTTCTCAAACACATTCCTTTTTGTCAGTTTTGATGGAGAGGATTCCCTGGGTGCCTCCCGAGTGCATAGAAGACCCCAAGAACCTAAGTCTGGCAGCGGACAAGTGGGCATTTGGGACGACCCTGTGGGAGATCTGCAGCGGTGGGGACAAACCTCTCGGCACATTCGATAGCTCCAAGGTGACACATCAGCCTTGCAACCAAGTGCACGTGCTAACTCCGACCCCTCTGTAGTGCAGCCTTCCAGCCCCCGTTCAGACTCAGTGGTGCTTTTTCCCATTCTACTGTTACCTCTCTGTTCTTGCCTTTATAACTTTCCCCATTATCAAACCTTCTCCAGCCTCCCTGTCTCTTCACTTTACAATGCGCGATCCCTTGCAGCGGTTTTAACTTGCACGCTAAAGTAGCTGACGTCTGCACTCAGCTGCTACCCAATGTCACGTTGCACCTGTGCTGTGCTGCAGAAGAATCTGTTCTACGAGGACAGGCACCAGCTGCCCGCCCCTAAGTGGGCAGAGCTTGCGAACCTCATCAACAGTTGCATGGACTACGAGCCCCTGTTCCGGCCCTCTTTCCGGGCCATCATACGCGACCTCAACAGCCTCTTCACGCCTGGTGAGCCCAATACTGTTGCCTAAATTAAACGTCGTGTTACTTTTTTCATTTTGTTTGGTGCAGCAAACGAAATGCCTATCTTAGCTCTTCTTTTGCTCCGTTTCCTGCACGTGCTCAGACTACGAGCTGCTGGCCGAGAGCGACATGCTGCCAAGTCGCAGCCGAGGGTTCGGCTTCACTGGCGCGTTTGAGAACCACGAGCCCGCCCAGTTTGAGGAGAGGCATCTCATCTTCCTGCAACAGCTTGGCAAGGTGTGCCACTTATAAGTATGTCTCTGTGCACAAGTGTGGGATTTCACTTTGAGTGAGTCGGTGAATTATAATGATTTGTTATTAAAAGAAATACAAGACATGGTCACCAAAGGGCCTGTATGGGCGAGCTTTTATTCATCATTATAAGCGTTATTTGTGTTTCTGTATACAAGTATGATATCTCAAGTTGCTTATGTACAATGTACCTGTAAGCAGGGGTAGAAATCTCATTTCACTCATGGGGGAAACACTACATGGAAATATTTACCAAAGGCAATTCGTGAGGGGGACACAAATTACTTAATTTGGTTTACAGTGATGTACTGAGGGGGACGACCCTTGGGAAGGGCGGGGCATGTCCCCCCCCGGGATTTCCGACTGTACCTGCAAGTACAAAATAAGCCGTGCTTCACCTTTATATAATATAGACAGGAAAAGCATAACCACACAAACCATACACTGAGCTAGAACTTTATCTGAACAAACCGTACGCCGCCCTCCCTCTCTTTTTTTGTGCAAACTGTACGTTGCCCCCCTCCTTTTATCCTCTCGTCTCACCCATTTGTCCCCCTCTCTCAGGGAAACTTTGGCAGTGTGGAGATGTGCAGGTACGACCCGCTCCAAGACAACACCGGCGAGGTGGTCGCGGTGAAGAAGCTGCAGCACAGCACGGCTGAACACCTGCGCGACTTTGAGAGGGAAATCGAGATCCTCAAGTCACTGCAGCACGAGAACATTGTCCGATACAAGGGAGTGTGCTACAGCGCTGGTAATGTCACGCCCATTCATACAGCTGATGAGTCTGAATCACAGCACAGCATTTCATGGCATCTGAAGTAACGTGCTTTGTCTGTTTAAGTGTTGGTAAAGTTTTGCTTAAGATGCTTAACTCGTAAACCTGACAAAATGCAAACCACAAGAGTTTTGCTACAAGTTAAGCAGCATGAGTTGTGTTAATCGTAAGTGGAGCCAGACAGTAAGATTTTCTCAATTTATCTGGCTGCCTGTTCTGTGACAGAAACTTGCATGAAGCAAAAATAATCAAGACTGAAAAGATTACCTGAGCAACTGAATTAATAGAAATATTCTATTAAAATTTGTATGCCTCGAGTCTTCAATTACTGATGAGTTGAAAGCTGATGGCATACAAGACACATTAAACACCATAAAATGGCAATGTGTGCAGTATGAGAATTTAAAAATTGAAAATAAAATGTAAAATAAAATGCAGCATGTGGGTGGGTGATATGGTGAAAATATCAAATATTTTTGGTTGTGAATCATGATTCTGATTTTTATTTTTATTTACAAACAAACAGAACTGGCTTGTATATACATGTTAAATGATTAACCATTTAACCAGCCATTCTGTCCATAGAATATACACAGCTTGTACCCTTTATAATAAAACTAATGTATTGTACATACATTGTAATTCATGTATGTATTAATAGTATCTTTTGTACCTGACTCATTCTGGCAAAGTGCTTTTTAATTATTCCTTAGCAAGAAGTTTTTGTGTTTATTTGGTTACCTCAGAACATGTAGCAGATGCTGCAGCTGAGGTACATGTGTATGCCTGGTCAGACTTTCCACATTTTTGATTCAGGGACTTTCGTTTCAGATGGTTAAAAAGACTGGTTGCGTTGCCACCGCTTGTACAGTATCTTTGCAAAGCTTGCAAATTACAGGAGGTTGAGCCACATCAGATTTTGCAAATCCAAACCATTTCCATATAACATAGAACGTGTCTTCAGAAGCAGTTCTTTATGCTGTTTTTCAGCATAGCTGGCCATCTGTGGATCACTTGCTATTTGCTTCCACCTGATGCAAGTGCAGTATTTTAGCAGTCCAATGGTAATATCACTTAAGATTTAGTTGAACATGTAGTCACTAAATTGATATCCACTGAGAGAGATGTTGACAAAGAAGTGAGGTATAGAGACAGCATCTTGATGCAGACTGAAATAGCTTTGTTTTCCATTGAGCTGTTTTTGTTGTGACTCTGTTGTAGCCTTCGAGCACATGGTATGTGTCTGAAATCACTCCCTACTCACCATTGATGTACACTACTTTTAATGTTCTGTTGTGGGATACTTTTGAGTGCACTATATAGTGGATAGAGTAGCACTCTTTACATTCAGACACGGATACAAAATTGCCAGTGATTTCAGACACAGCCGCAGTGATTGCTTGACGGGCGCTTGTCAGTTTGTTCTATCATTACAATAATTAAGTATAGTGCTATATTGCAGTTTTAGCAGTAACTCTCAAACATATCCTGGACACTAAATCAACATCGTATCGCCCACCACTAATGCAGCATTTGCCTCCATAGGGAAAGGTCATTCCCTCTGTATGGGACTAAATACTTGTGCTTCAGTGAATTCCATCCATCCATCCATTATCTTAACCGTTTATTCCTGGTGAGGGTCGCGGGGAAACCTGGAGCCCATCCCAGAGCACATAGGGCGCAGGGCAGGGGACACCCAGGGCGGGGCGCCAACCCACCACAGTGCTTCAGTGAATTTTTTATTCTAAATAAAGAACAACTTTTTTGACTGTGGTTTCTGAGGTTTCTACATTGCTGTGCGTAAATGAGGATTTGATCTCTGTGGCCAGGGCGGAGGAACCTGAGACTTGTCATGGAGTACCTGCCCTTTGGAAGTCTGCGAGATTATCTCATCAAGAACAAGGACAGGATGGACCACAAGAAACTACTTCTGTACGCCTCGCAAATATGCAAGGTAACCTGCGGCCGCTCTTCATTCTTAACTTTACCTCGATGATCAATATCTAAACATTAATGGCTCCACCTCCAGGTGCCTGCGCTGTAATGCGCCAGTAAATGGAGTCATTGTTATAACCACAGCATGAATTGCTCTCTGTCGGTCTGCATGAAAATTACTTTTAAAATAGGATTTTCATCCATCATGTTTTAAGGTGTCTGTATGTGGATTGGAATGATGTAAGTTCTTAGTTATGTATTGACAGCGAATATGATTAAACAGTACCTTAGCAAGCAGTGTTTATTAAATTTAACATAATGTTTGTTGTCTCTTGGGAAATGTATCCAGATTCACACGTTCTTGCTGCAGATTGTTCAGAAAGCCATAGTACAGAATGTTTTTGCTAAATAATAACAAAATATAAAAAAACTGACCATCCTTTTGTTTCCAAAGGGCATGGATTACTTGGCCAGTAAGCGCTACATCCACAGAGACCTGGCCACCCGGAACATTCTTGTGGAGAGCGAACTGCGGGTGAAAATCGGAGACTTTGGCCTGACCAAAGTGTTGCCTCAGGACAAGGAGTATTACACAGTGAAGGAGCCAGGGGAGAGCCCCATCTTCTGGTGAATTTTGTTATTTCACTCTCATTAACACGTGTACCTCTCACACTGATCTCTCTCCTTTGGTTTGTAAACAGAAATAATGAGTCGATTTGTGTTTTTTTTTTTTTTTTGTGTGCGTTATTACAGGTATGCCCCAGAATCCCTGACAGAAAGCAAATTCTCAGTGGCTTCTGACATCTGGAGTTTCGGAGTGGTTCTCTATGAACTCTTCACCCACAGCGACAAGAACAGCAGCCCGCCAGCTGTAAGCATCACTAACTTTTTTTTTTTTTATTACTCATTAGGGTAAAGAAAGTGATTTCCTGCATCCCAGTAATAAAGCTGGCATCTATGTGTATCTGCAAGGAAGTATAAAAAATGTGTAGTGATAGTTTTCTATGTAGCTTGACTTCACCAGATTATGTGCCTGTTTTCATGTTTTCATTCTTGCTGAATGTGACACACACACACACACACACACACACCTTGTCCTGACTTCCTGACAGGTGTTCATGGCAATGATGGGCAGTGACAAGCAAGGCCAGATGATTGTCTACCACCTAATTGAGCTCCTGAAGCGGGGCAGCAGGTTGCCTTCACCAGAGGGCTCCCCTGCAGAGGTAAGACACGCACAGCCTCATTGGGGATTTCTTTGTGTCAAGATGGAACTGAGTACCGTGTCATTTCATTAAGTGGTTCTGAATGTGAATGATATTTGTCAGATCCACCGGATCATGACCGAGTGCTGGAACAGCGACCCCTGTTTGAGGCCGACCTTCAGAAAGCTAGCTCACAGCGTGGACGTGATTCGGGACAGCATGGAGGGCTGAATCGTTCTCCCAGATGTGATCTGACAAGGGTCTCTGGGTCACATGGCCAATGGCAAACAACAAGGACTGATTTGAAGCATTGGCTGCTAATGGGCCTCCTGGACTTTGGAGCTAAGAGGCAGGGTGGCGGATGGGCTTTGCTATGCTGCAAACGGCCATAAGGGGAAGTGATTGACTGGGAACCTTCTTAATGAACTAACGTTGTATTCTGTTGTTATGGAAAGTCCAAATTGTTTCATGCAAAATGTAAAGTGATCTATAAAGTATATATTTTTTGTATTTCACATGGGATGAAATGAATGCAGTGATGAAAGGAAAATTAAGAATGTCCTGAGGTTAAGAAGTGGCAAAACTAAAAAGTTATTTTAATAATTTGTATATATTTAACTCTGTGGAGAAATAATGCTTAAGTCAACCTGGTAAAGTTGATTATAAAATTGAAATAAAATCGTTACTAAAGTGGCTTGTAGACACTGAGCATTTGATGGTAAAAACTTTTATAAATAAATGTATGTGTGATTTTATATGTATTTACTTTTGTTTTGTAGCCAAGACTTGGCTGAAGAGTCTGCCTTATGTACTTCAAATGTATAGTGACATGGTTTGTGATCCTTTAAGTGTTTTGGAAATTAACTCTAGTTGGAATACAGTTTACTGGTCCATAACTTACTAGCAAAGAAACCAGCAACCTCAATGATAGAAGATGCACATTATCACAAAGCAGGGCTAATAACCTAAATATGTATGTTTTAATTACTACTGTGTTTTGGTGTAGATGGCATGGGCTTGTCTGCTGGCGCAGTGGCACCAGTAAGTGTAAAATATGGGACCTTTCTGCAGTGTCTGTCAGGCCTCATCAGCTCTTTGTTGCTTTCCTGTTATAATGATCATAAGATTGGTCTGTGCATATGAGACTCAGCCTGGATGGACAAAGTGGGAGTGTCAAACCACCGCTGTGCCATTTCTGCAGCACATTTGATTGAATACATTTTTTTTTTTTTTTTTGTATCCGACATTAGCAGCAGTGCTGACTCTTGGGACTAGTTCAGTTTCATTTAAGATATCAGGAAAATGTGAATGAAGCATTTGGGTTTTTTAAGATAATATATGAAGAGGAACCTATTTTATTTTTGTACATTAAAAACAGCTTGTTATATCTGAGTAGTACTTAGGTTATGTATATAAACATTGAATGTATTTGTAAACGTATAATTTTGTAATGTAAAAGGTATCTGATTAAAGGCAGTTATGCTTAATGAGTTTGTAGTGTCTTGTGACATTGGAAGTGTTTAAAACAAGCAAAACTGCATATGATTCTGGATCATTCCGGTTTTTTGTTGATGTCATGAAATTATGGCAGTGTGAAGGCCACCTACTGGTCGTGTTTTCCTATATGATTTCAAAGGCAGTTATTTGAAGAAAATATTTCCACATATTGATCTTGTTCTATTTAGAGCAACTAAATCAAACAAAATGTTTACAAATATTTGATTTGTACTCATATACTTATTGAGTAGATAGGGGCGTGTTCACTGAAATAAAAATGCCTTTTAACTTCATGATTTTCAAAATGTTTTTGTAGTGCTACCTATTCCACATTTCTTTTTTACCTGCTGTGCCTACAGTTTATGCAAGTTTCATTTTGGTGATGGTATCATTCAATTTTCCCCTGACGCTACATTTTTAAAATGGCGTAAATACGGTGTAGCTCTAACAACACAAGAAAAACATGATAAAATTACTGTGTAAACTGATTTGCACAACCATGGTAAGTTTGTGCTTCGTTACTGTTGGTTTTACTGTGTAGATTTATGTGTTATCTCTGTTGCTCAGATATGTTTCTTTAAAAACATATAGAAGCTTTGTCAGAGACGATATTGTAATAAACCAGGTAACAGCAGTATGATTTGTGTTACTGTCAGCATCAGTATTTTGCTTCATGTTAATCGACATCAATTTCCAAATGGGTTTAATTGCAGCCTTCTTGAGTATCACATAACATTCATCCAACTTAAATGCATTTTATGTTATCAATTGTGAAATATGTGAACATGTTTATCACTTTTTACTTGTGAGAATGTTATGAATTTTTTTTCCACTGAAAATTATTAGAAACCTAACAAGGCAAACTAGTATCTTTTTACATAAACATCTTTATTATGACTCGTTTCTGCTACCCAGTTAACCTTTTCAACTCAACCAGAGTGCTGGTAGTTTTACCATATAATCATGGTGTTTCCATGCACCATCTCAGATGTTTCCCAATGTCATGACACTGATAGCACAAATTGGTCTGGGGAACGTTTGCACTTTTCATCTTTCGACAGGCACACCTTTACCAGCTTTTGCCCATTATCGTTTGTCACCTCGGTCCACAACAAATTAATGGTTTTGAATAAAGATTTTTTGTGTCGTCCTCAATATGTGGTCAAAGCATGGTTGCCCCTGTAGCATAGCACTGGGTTTTGGCCAAAACACCCAGAAGACACATTACACAAGTCTTTCATTTTCATTGCTGATTTTTAATACCCCCCTTCACGAGGGCTTCTCTTCAACTGTGGCTAGAATCAAGAACTTTAAATCTGTTGGCACGAATATAGGATAACTGGTACCTGCTGCCTGAGTGGAACATGGAGTAATGGAGTTGTAAGCATTGTGTTAGTTTTGTTCAGTAAGAGAAAATCGTTTCTGTGGATGTGGTTACGTTTGTTTACATGCTTTTGCAGAAATTTTCATTTTCTGAATTACATCTTTGTAATACAGAATAATAATTCTGCATGTGATTATATCTGTTATATGGGTTATATAGAGTTGTCTTGGAAAACAAGTTATTGTTTGTGACTTAATTACAGCTGAAATAAATAGATACAGTTATATTTTTGTTTCTCACTTCATACAGAAACTCAGTTCAGATTTTTTTGGTCAAACTCAGCTCAGGTGAACAAGGGCATGTAGAACGAATAGCTCTCAAGTAGGTCTTCATCTTAAACGTTTAAGAATTTAAGGAATAACAATAATAATTAGGCTTCTTTAAGTCAGGTAATTACACAAACATTGTAGTCAGCGACTATGATGTCATTCACACTTTGTCTTTTTTTGAGATGAGTCTGGACATTTCCACAATATGCATTGTTTATTTTACATGGTCTCTACATATAATGAATAAGGGTACACTAACCGTTAGATGTTCCAAAAGCACATCATCTAAACACACTGGAGGCTTGTCAAGGAGAAACAATATTAGTTTTTTATCCATTTATTAACACTGTGTACAATAAACCCAGGTCTACCTCCAATCTCTCAGATACAAGACTTTTTTTTAAATAAATGGCAATATTAGACACATATACAATAAATACAATTAAAAGAGCCAAGTAAACCAGGCATGTTGCTGCGACTTTTATTTTAACTATATTTACTTTTTACTATACTTTCTAAAACCACACACAGTGTCTGAAGAAAAGTGCTCATTGTTCAAGCTCTGCCTTCTTCCCTGGTCCCAGGAACAAAGAAAGGATAAACAAAGATGGATGGATGACGCTCACCCATCTCCCCACCCTGCTGCCCTGTCCAGGGGAGCATCTCGTCTCAGCACAGACGCCCAATGTCGTTCTTGGTACAGCCTTGGTTGCAGCACATTCCCGCCAGGCCCAGGGAAAAGTTCCTCTTTCGCCTGTTTGGGCGTGGCCAGGGTGTGTTGGCGCTCTGTGTCTTGCTGACGTCAGTCTGCCAGCCGGCCACCTGCTCTTTCTCGCTGAAGTCCACAGCTGCCCCCGACTCCTGGTCCATCAAGCCACTCAGCACCTTGAGAAGGTCCGTGAGGAAAGAGGCAGGCCTTCCAAAGTGTTCCGAAGCCAAACCCGTGGGCCAGTTTGACTTGCTCTCTGTCACCGAGCGGTCTTTGTAGGACCTCACCAGGAAGGGATCTGCAGCGACCAAAAGCAGAAAGCAATATCACAGTTCGCATTATTAGACAATCCAATTGGCGTTTCAATTAAAATGCCCCTGGTTAATTTGACAAGTGATTGTACACTGTAAAACTTTTAAATTTATCCACAAATATAAACAAAACTGATATTATAATTAACTGTAAGGTTTACATTAATACTATCTGTACTGTAAAAAGAACTCAACAGGCTATTCTGTCATAAAAGTCCAATCTTTCATCTCACCTGTTCTTGTTGTATTTCTATTTTTTGCAAAACTAGTCCTTTTTAGAAGAAGTACAATTTACCCATGTGCAAAGTAAATTACATTGTTACTTATAATATGGTTATATTTTTCATTTTACGTTTTAAAATAACGATATGATCTCCAAGCTGTGATTATAGTGGTTAATTCAATTCATAACAACCTTAAGAATATTGAACGAATTTAAAACAACCATGACTTTTTTCAGAGACTAAAATAACTGTCACTTTGACATTTTATACAAAACTATATTCATTCCGAACTAAAGAAGGCGAAAACGTTGCTGTATATTATACATCTGAATGTATTTCAATAAGGTGCAAAGGTTAGTTATTGCTTTCAACTGGGAAATATTTTCTTAGTCTGAAAATGCGCGACAGAAGTACGACTCTGAATTATAAAACACGTGGGATCGCAACTTACAAGTTTAACTGTACACATCACTGCCAGCTGTGTCCAGGACTTACTTACCATCGCTGCTTTCTAACACATCTTCATCCCCTGACCTTTTCCAGCGAGATCCTCCACAGGTGAATATCACAGCCCTGATGAACTCCCGTCCGCACAATTTCACTCCGTAGTCTCTGGTCAAGCCTGTATTACCGGCACCCTGAGCACCGCCGCTTACGCACATACTTGCAACACACACTAGAATTAAGGACAGAAATCTAAGCATCTTTATTAGGTTTGGTGTAATTATTTATAAAAAACGACGACAGGTGTCTGGAAGTTTCATCCAACTTCGTAGCTCTACACAGGAATCTATTACCTTGACATAGATGTTAGTAAAGCGTGTCTCTCGCTCGTACCGTTACACGGTACACCTTATATAGCGCTCCGTCCCGCAGTCCTGAGTCACGTTGGTGCGTCTCAGCGTGCCCTCAGCCCCCTCCTCCTGACCCACCAAAGCGTCTCCAGTTTGACATTATCAGAACGTGTCGTCACCACTGACACGGAGCAGCGTAATACACGCAACATAAATCCTTCACACGCATTTTGTGAAACTAATTAAAAGACGGGTACTTGAAAACAATTGAAGTTAAACCCATTTTCTTATGAAATATTTCCCTGTACTTTATCAGTATATTCAAGTCAAATTTAAATGTCATAAGTGTGTTGCTCTATTGGGAATTTGCAATTACCGGCAATATTTCATGCATTTCTTTTCACATCGGACATTAATTACACAGCTGAGCAGTTACAAAGGCAACAGTAATTTACTTCTGTTAATGGGGGATAAAAAAAAAAAAAAAAAAAAAAACATATATACTCAAAATCCTGCACTAAAAGTGTTCCAAGTAATTGTGTGCTTTGTTTCAGAGTATTTTACATTTATAGAAACTATAGTTTCAAACTCGCCCAAGGTATTAATTTAACAAACAAAATGTCGATCTATTACACATCACCAGAATCACAGACATTCCAGTACAATCAAATTCTTGCATGCAGTGTTGTAAAAGCACATTTTAATTTATAGAATAAAATGGATACATCTCTGATATCAAAAGAGCATTAAGTTCAGCATTTATTGGTTCGTTATCCTGATCTCTTTGTGCAAAGAGGTTTGTACATCAGTCACTGTGATGGGAGTATGTTAGTGCAAGGCAGTCGGGCTGGTGTTCCATTTGGCAGCAGAACAAGCCCACAGAGAGGCTCACTTCTCGATGAAGAAGCTGCTTTGAGCTCTTCTGGCCTTCTCAATGCTCTCGAAGGTAGGCGTTCCATGAGGTAGTTCCAAACGTTCATGTTCCGCAACCATAACTTCTTCTGCTTCCGCTGGAAAAACAGACATCGACAGATTTTGTTCAAAACATCTTAAAACTTTAGGTAGCTACCCAAACTTAGTCACAAATTCTAAAAATGGGTAGTGGGACTCTTGTACAGAATGGTTTAAGGCTGAATATCCTCCTGTTTTCCAAAACAGTAAACACGGCGAACTGAATTATCGCTGTCATTTACAGTGGAATAACACCAAGCAGAAAAACAATTTCCCCCAACATTTAAACAGGACAGCATGACTCACACTAATGGCCAAGGATTGACAAGGAGGATATTTTAGGTCAGCTAGTGAGATGAAGCATGCATTTAGTGAAACGTGCATACAACGCCAAAATGCAACTGAAAAAATGCACTACAGGTGATACTAATATAATGATCAAGAGTTTGTAATACTTATGTTCAGGGCCAGACCTCAACACTCTTAATACACTAATGGGACAAAGGTGGAGCGAACATATAACAACATCTCTAAGGATTGTTGAGCTGAGCTGAAGTGGTTTTGTAAAGAAGAATGTATCAGAGAACACAACAATACACATTAGCCAGAAATTAAGTTAAATTTGCTTTAAGTTATTGCTGCAGCTAAAAAACTGACATGCACCTTTTCCACATAAGACTTTATACATAAAGCAACAGCTGTTATCTATGATGTTAATGAAGACTAAGTTTAAACTGAAGCCAGCAGGTGAAGGCAATCGGTGTCATTACTATTTATGGTAACAGTGGATTGTTTCTTTTAAAATGTTGGCACCAATACAGTCATGCCCATCTGCTGCCGAGAATGTACAAAGGTACAGTCGTGCAACACGTCAAGGCAGTGTTAAAAGTTAATGCGACGCTGTTCGGAAGTCCAGAAGGCGCTGCCCTTGCAGGACACTCACACTTCATGCGCTGTGTTAGCGAACCATAGGCCATGTCCACTTGGTAAACCAGGATGAAGGTGAGGGGCACCAAAGGGACAAAAAGACCTGGCCTCCTCCTCTTCACAGCACTGTGGGATTGGAGGGGGTGGGCACAAGTGGTGACACTGAACAATTTAACCAATCACATGAAGACACAGAAACACTGCAATGACAGATGTCTGAGAAGTGTGCAGTTAAACTACGCCAGACAGGTAATAGCGTAATAAGCAGCATTTTGGTAAGCAGCATTTTGCACATGAAGGAATTCATGATTATTACCCACTCTCTGTATAGACATGCAAGCACACCACCCAAGCTTCTCTTGGGGTGTAACAGCAACTTGGTTGACTGTGTTCAAATAGAGGCCATTACACACTCAGCCTTGCAACCAATAACATGTGGTGCATCACCAGTCTGCCCCAATGCCGTCAGTCAGTGTTTACACCTCCGATTAGACCTTACGGCAGTGGCATCACCAACTGTGGCCCACCATCTCAGCTTCCTTCTTTAGTTTATTATTGAGGTGAAACGGCTTCCATGCCGACCGGTACCCCACACTTACCCAGCGGTGAGTCCAAAGGCAGCAAGGCCAAAGAATGCGCAATAGTACTTGAGGAACTCCCGGGACCAAGCGATCTGCATAGCCATCTGTCTCTCTCTCATCTGGTTCTGCATCAAAATCTGGCGCTCCAGCTGAAACAGAACAGGACGCCACCTCTTAAACCCAACAAAGTGACAAATTAAACAATTGAATCTAGTCTCTTGTGCCAATATCCTGGTATTCTAACATAACTTTTTATATTGGGAATTCTTCGTGAGATGCTCTTGGAACTCAACAGCTGTTTTATGAAGAACATTTGTTCAACTACAAAAAAAAAAAGAATCAGATCTTTTAAAAGGATTAAAAAGATGAACAGCTGTATAAGTCCACACTGTTTGTCTCACACATCCTTAGGCACTTCACCTTCTACCAAATCAGATGGCTGCTCACAGAATTGTTGTAAGTGGCATTATTACCCATTTATACTGACTCAGAAGCATGAAAACAGTGACACAGACAAAAACACTAGCAACTTAAATATTATGACGATAAAGTTTAGTCAGTTAACTTTTCAGAGGTGCCTAACAAACACCCACTCTGTACAGAAGATGCCTACATTCCTTGTGTGTTGTGAGATCACTTTTCCCATAAACTCCACGACATCACATCAAGACGTTCACAAATCCACCAAACGCTCCACTTCCACGCGTCATTTGTGTATCTGGGCATACAGCCAAAAAACGTGTTCATTAAAACACAATAAGCTGCAGCCGTTGTGAGCCAACAGCCCCAGAAGGCAGAAAGGTGTCTCGCAGGGCACAGAGCACAGACAGAGTCGCGCTCGGACATTTACATTTCACACGGTTCTCCATGAGCCAGCGACAGGTCAAGCAGGTTTCTATTAACCGAGTTTCCTGTTTATCATGTGAGGTAAACAGCTTTTCCTCAGTGTCGCTGCGGAAGGAAGACGCGTAAAATAGCCACATTGTCTCACAGATCTCCAGCTGCGGAGGGAGAGAGTCGTTTCCACAGCTCCACCGGAGCTGCGTGGTGCGGAAAGGTTAGCCGAGGCCAACGTCCGCACAAAACGAGTTATTTCTGCATGCTGTATGCAAATTGCGTGTGCAGCGGCCTTAGTAATAAGGTTTTCAGAGTTCTAAGGTTGCCCATTAACCTCGGCCAGTGGGTTAGGCAAGTTTATCTTTCACACACAGTCACAAACACTGAGAACAACAACGAAATAACAGGAAACGTTGCGTTTGAATAAAAGTGAGCCAAAATACAACCTGTGCCTTGGTGGGGAACACATGCACATACACACAGACAAGGATGCAGCTAACATTAGTGCAACTAACATTAGTGCAAAGCTTTCTGCATAGAAGTCAAAATTGACATTTCATACTGATTTTTTTTTTTATTATAGGAATAAAAACTAAAACCACTTATTACGTTTGCTTTACTACTTTTGCATTGTTGTCGTCAACCTACCACATACCTTATTTTAATAGAAAATGTAAATGGTACATTTTGGAACAACTATGTTGACTATGCAGCAGAAAAGTATATTATGATAAGGCATTATACAGTAGTGTTTTTCCAGACACCCAGAGCTCTTTACAATGGAATAGGGACTCTCCTCCATCAGCCCCAGTGTGCAACATCAGCAGCCGTAGTGCACCAGAAAGCTGACCACACATCAGCTATAGGTGGGGAGGAGAGAGTGATACAGTCAGCTCACACATGGGGATTATTATTAGGCCATGATTCATGAATTGGGATTCACTTCCCATTGGGAAGTCTAGCCAGGACCTCAGGGAGCACCCCTGCTCTTTACAAAGTACACCCTGGGATGTGTAATGACTACAGAGAATTTGGACCTTGGTTTTACATCTTACTCGAAGGATGATGCCACTTTTTCAAGTGCAGTGTCCCCGCCACCGTACTGAGGCATTATGAGCTACACAGACTGCAGTGTGAGCACCCCCTGCTGATCCCACTAACACCACTTTCAGCAGCAACCACAGCTTTCCCAGGCAGTCTCCTATCCAAGTACTAACGAGGCTCAGCCATGCTTAGCTTTCATTGGCTATAACACCTGAAAGTTGCACCGTGGAAACTACTGGCATGTTAATGATCCAAAAAAAAACATTAATGTGTTTTCTCATTGCAAAACACATGCAAAAACACATTGTGAGTTTAGCATTACACATTTTAACAGTATGCCTTCTGAAATGCACACAACCTGAAACATAACAGGCTATTACAAGCTCATGGTGCTGAGGACAGATTTAAGCCTGCCATCAAGGGGTTGCAAGGCAAACACTCAGATAATCTTTCTGCATAGCTCTTCCTGCTACTCGTCTGCCTGGGACAGGTATGTTAAAGCAGGGAAATATAACTGAACAAGTATTCATTGCTATTCATCTGGAAGACAACCAGGCTTATCTGCAGTTAATTATGTTGTCAGACAAGATAAAACGTAGTGACTTCAGGTAAATTATTCCAGCTGTTTCAACTTTCAAGAAATGCCTTCAAAAGGATTCAAATCAGAGGGCAAGGAAGGTTTCTTCAATCCTTTGCACTTGTGGTTAGAAAAATCTACAAATATCCATCATTTATGGAAATTTCACGACATTTTGTACTAAGGAACTGTGGTATTTTGCATCCAGGGTTTGTCAAGCAAATAAATAAAAACACAGTCTGTATATAAAATACAGTGCACAGTAAATGGTCATACAACTAAAGCAAAATACACACAATGCTTTGTTGAGGTGGGCTATCAGTACTGTGAGAAAATTCAATACTGTTCCAGGCTATGACAGTGAGACTAACCCAGTGATGCTGTGACAATGCAGGTCTCCTTCTGGACTCTACCAATTCTCACACCTTAAGCTTCTATTTAACGATACATTTCACACAGTTCACATTTGCAAGTTTTATCTCATACAGTGGAAGAGTTATTCTGCTAGGAATAGATTAGATCTTACAATTAAAATGTTGTCATCAATGTCACAATAACCGCTGACAAATATCAAGCGTAATGTTAAAGCGCTCGTTTCATCGCTGTAAAAATCCATGATAACCTTAAAGTCACTTAACAAGCTTTTTTCCTCCCCCATGATGTGACTGGTCACAAATAGTGTCTGATCAACGTTTTCACCCCAGACATTTTCACTATAAATACACAGACGCACGACTATACAGACACATATATAGGCTATCCTACAATGCTGAAATCTTTCCTTTTTTCATTGAAAGTAGATGATAATGTACAAATAATACACCAAAATAATATTGCTTTTAAAGTTATGACAACAGCAACCCAAGCAAACCACAACATCAAACATTACTGATCTTAAACATATTAACACACAAAGAACGGTGACACCTAAAATACAGAGCTAGAATGTAAACATCAAGCTTTTTCTCCTTAAAAGCATTTATATGAAAGCATCTTAATGTTTATGTCTAACATGTCTTGACGGATCAAAAACTATACCTAGGAACTAGTTTAATTTCTCACAAATTTTACTTGGCCATACTTACTAATCAAGTAATGATCTAATTTATGTTTAAGAGCAAGTTTTTTTTTTTCATTTTCATACAAATTAATGTAGTGAAATGCTGAAAAGTATAGTATTACTCATGGCTGAGAAGTATTATGATAGGATGAACATTCATTCATTCTGGAGAGTTTATTTAATCATTTAACGCTGAATTGAAAAAGAAATTGTTACATTTTAAAGAGTTTTAATATAAAGGTTCTAAAAACTAAATTAATATACATATCTTACAAAAAGTATGATAAGAATGTTTTGACCGTCCCCAAAAAAATAAAATAAAATAAAATAAAATAAATAAAATAAAATCTATAAATTCCCCCATGTCAGGCTGGTAAGGGGGGAATTTCCTCAGATTTTCAGAACTGAATTTCAAGCCCTGAACTGAACAATTCTCACCTAAGGAAAACAACCATGGTTACTATCAATACAAATGGCAGCCCACTGCTTCCCTCAGGGCATGGGTTAAATTGTATGAATTGTAATCCCCTCTGGGACTAATAAAGTACAATAAATTAAAATAATATTTATCCGATCATTCTTGAAAGCCACCTGTCAGAAGCACAAAATAATAATAATAAAGGAACTGCATTACTAGTGTTTTTCGTTGGCAAAGGATATGGAAGGTGTCTTCATTTACTCATAATGACACATTACAGCAAGCACAAAGCATTCCCAAAACACAAATATGTTTAACACGGCAACGCAAAGCAATAAAGGTGCAGCCAAAGCCGGGTCATCTACGGTGATCTTCGGCACTGCTAACTTTCATTTACAACTTTCATTTCTCAAAAAGATTAACACTGACATTACCACGAGAAGAAAACGTAAAGGTCTTTGTCTTGATGACATTCAGGGGAATCAGTGTGGTGTAACGTGTCACTTCCCATCATCACGTCAATCCTGAGAACCCTACAATTTTTTGCATTTTCACAGACTGTTAAGAGCCCATATTATTATGTCATTATGAAGTGCTTTCATCCCAAATATATCTACAAGATGTGTCAGAGCTCCAACCACTAACTGAAGCTGCAGAGCGAATCAGGTTGGTCTAAAACATTTTCGTCTCTTAATTGTGGCACTGTCAGGGGCAGGATCCCATCTACGCAAACAGCTGACAAATAATTGGGACTGCGACAGATATGATCTGAAAGAACACGTCCTCGCTTGTACTCTGTGTGACATGATAATGCATAAGAACAAAGGCAGACATATGGATACAAGATCCATTCAAACTGGCAGCGTGACAATCATTATCTTTACTAATGGTGAACAATTAACTATCCTGCATTACTAATTCAGAACGTACAGCCTAATTACAAAGACATTAGGACATATCACAATAGCATGCTAGCTGCAGTATGTCACAGCATGAATTCTAGACAGCTGCCTGCTTCCAACTTTGCAGAGGCCATTTCCTGTTTCAGCAAGGTAATACGCCTGTGTGGAAAGTGAGGGCATAATCAGAACTGGTTAGCCAAGACTGGTGGACTTCACTGACCTGCACAGGGACCTGACCTAAACCCCATCAAATACTTACAATGAGCTGGAACACCAAGTGTGAGTCGCATCTTATCCAAAATCAGTGGCCGATCTCACTAATACCCATGCGGCTGAATGGAAATAACCCCAGCAGCCATGTTCCACAATTTAGTGGAAAGTCTTTCCAGCAGCGAACAACTACATATTAATGGCCATGACTTGGGAGTGAGTTGTTCAGGAGAGAACACGTGGGTGTGATGGCCAAAGGCATGTTGACACCTGAATATGTAATGTACGTTTCAATTACTGATGATTTTTTCATATAAAGTCACAGTGTCTTATAAAGGAAATTTTTAACAAAACATCAAATTAAATAAGATGAGAATGTCACTTCCTTTATGCTGTTGAGTTTCTACCTATACTATAGTACAAAAGCCCAAGTTCAGCTACAGGATCTAAATTTCAGTTTGTGCCGAATTCATTCATTCAACCCACACAAAGAATCAATGAGTTCAAAAACAGTGAAGTGCTGCAGCGTTCCTCAACGCCCGACTCATAAAGATGACCTCAACAAAGCATAAGTGAAGCACCAGCAAGGCTCGTACATAAATCTAAGCTTATTACTTATTATTTGCTGCATTTACGAGGAGGGAAAGAGAGAAAAATAGAGCAATACTTTAGAGCTGCTTAATAAGTCTGTCAAGTCCTGCTGGCATTGGTGTAATAATGGCATTGCTTCTCCACAAACAGAGATTAGCGGTGTCGAGTGCCTCACAGGCAAAAGATAAATCAAAAATGCACAAGGCACGAAATGAGGAAATGTCTTTGGTACAGCCTAACTTTCCACAACTGCAATAAGAAGAACGTCATACGATGTTTCGGCCATTATCGTGACCGCTGCAGAGAATGTGAAAAGTAATAAAACCAATATTGTGTAGGATAGGAATTTCATTCACATCAGCTTCAACTCAGATGTAAAGAAAAAGTGGTTTCTGAACTCATGTAACTTGTGTCTTCACACACAGAAGCTGAACAAATGCTGTATGAATTTTGTTTGTACTATGAACATGCATATTAGGGCCAGACTTAGTCTGTCTTGTGTTTGGTTGCAGTCAGAAACATCAGCTTTGTTCCAGACTGTCTATAATTAAGCAGTCAATACAGTAAGCAACACTATTTTGAGCACACAAATTCCTTCTTTAAAGGAAAATAAACGTGAAGTACTGGGAAAAGCTTTATCTCCTGCCTTTCTCAATGGAATCTTGTGCTACATCAAATGATAAAACATTACATAATTTCCATAACCAACTACACATATTCACATCCACTTGTACTGTGAATACATGAAAGGTTCTGCTTTAATTTACCATGAGTAACACCGATCCATGCATAAAAATCTGTGCAAAATGTTCCATTGAAAGATGGAAAGAAAATGGAAAATTTAATTATATGTAAAACGTGTCATTCTCATTCATAAACCACTGAACCTGAAGCTCTAGGAGGTCAAGGTGTGTGACGTCTCCACAGCCAGATTCAGAAACAGTATTTAGTGCAATGTAGGTCAAAACACAATACTAAGAAAAGTATGGGTGATTCAGTGTTACACCAAGTGGAACAGCAGACAAAACAGGCCCCTTTTACATGGCAAAAGATCTCTAAAAGCATATTAATATGTATATAAATTCATATAATGTGTTATAAAACAATTTCTTACTAAAGTACACTACACACATTAATATTTTAGTGTCAAGCAAGTAAACTCCTGCTCTGAAATGTTAATTAAAAAAATGTATAATCTGTTTTAAGATAATTCATTATAGGGTCACAGTGTGTGTGTGTGTGTGTGTGTGTGTGTGTGTGTGTGTGTGTGTGTGT
>JABJVR010000095.1:6263673-6302151 GCA_025773905.1 Chitala chitala
TTCCCCCTCCCGTCCTTACACATGCATAACCCGACTTTGGAATGCTTTGCTATCAAAAATAGCTCTGCTTTGGCAATGGAAATGTGTACATAGATACTGATCAGCTGGCTCTGTCCAAAATGTAGATGTGTGGTAAGAATGTAATGTCTGTAGCGATGATGATGGTGTGTAACCCGCAGCGCAGACGTGTGAAGCTATCCGGCACCTGGACAGGTAGGACAGTCAGACTGCTCAGATTGTGGTCCTAACACCCGGTTCCTGTGTGCCCCCCCCACAGCCCAGCGTGCTCATTGTGAGCTACATCGAGTCTGCCAAGGCCACGGCCCAGTTTGGCGTTTACCAGCAGGCAGAATGGAAGCCGGACGACTCCATGATCGCAGTGGTGGTGAGTTTCCACAGCTTCTACTCTCTCGTTCCTGGCCCCTCCGAGGCAGTACTGATGTATATGAAGAACATGTACTATGCTCCAGGCAGTGTGCTTTTAGAATGCTTCCTTGTCTGTTTCTTCCCCGCTGCAAATGTTCCTTTTCCTCATTGTTGAAGAATCAACTGCCTTGTTTGATTGTAAAGGAAATGTTTATTAACCATAATTCCAGTACTTGCCTTTTTAACGGGATGTGTGAAATTTTTGCGTTGTGCCCAGTGTCTCGTTATGGTTGTCATGGTAGCGCTGACTGAGGTGTACAGCGAGCAGGCTGTTGATCAGCTGACAGCGGCCTGAGGCCACCGGTGTTTTGTTGTTTTTCCACCAGTTTTGTTCTTGTTTTAGCACGCCTTTACATGTTTAACTTGCTAAAGGAATAAGCTGTTCTGAAATATGTGCATTTTTATCAAGGCCAGGCTTTTTAGTTTGTAGGAACAGATTTATGTGGGTTAGATGTTTGTGATGGTTTCTGCCATCTTAATGTTTAGAAAGCAGTGAATGGGCTAAAAGCATGCATAATTTCAGCAGTTTGTATAACCACTTCTGTAGCTGTTTTACTGTTGTGCCTGAGTGGTACATGGCCTGGATAGGACAGTGCCAGGCCCCTGGCCAAAGCTGGCCCAGCCCAGCCCAGCCCGGCCCGGCCACCCTCAACTTTTGTGAGAATGTGCATAAGTCTGTTGTCTGAACCATTGCAACCACATTTAACAAGTAACCGGTCTCAGATTTGATTAGTTTTTTTTTTTTTTTTTGGGCTTTTGCTATAATGGCCTTTCTGAGTGGATTAAAGTCAAGGTAATTGTCTGTTTAAATAGTAAATGGTGTTAATGAAAAGGAAACTAAAGTTTATTTTTTTAGCAGCTAAGTGATATCTCGTCTTTCCTGTTTTCGGTTACAGGTTTAAACAACCAAATGTATTTTCATTTCTGCGTTGCGTTAAGGTGATTGCCATGGGATTACCGCGGTACTTTCCATACCTTTTGGGTTGCAGATCATGAATCATTGAAGCTACCTGTTGGTGTCCTCCTAGCGGACTGACAGACAGTGAGAGGAGAAAAGACCTTCTGCTGCTTCTGCTGTGTATACTGTTACCTAAAAATGAAATACCTGATTTTTTTTATGGTAGGAATGATCGCAGTGGTGATCGCACGGGGGCACTAAACCAGTAATTTTCATATAATAAAAGGTTAAACTTGGATGCGCTAAGTAATTCAGGCTGCCCTCTGTATGCCCTCCTCTGTTCCCTGTGTTGTTGTGGGACAGGCTCCAGGTCCCCCTTAGTCCAGTTTGCACAAGTATTTTGAAAATGAATGAATGGAGAACATTTAATACCTTCTGAGAATTTGACCTTATTAAGACAGCCAGGGGCCCCAACGCTACTTATGAGCTCCAGCTCTGTGTTCTGCCTCTGTGTTCTTAGCCCTGTCCTGCTGTGTCTGCCTTGGTGTGGGGATGCTGTGCTCCCCGCTGCGTCTGCCTTGGTGTGGGGACGCTGTGCTTCTGTGGCCATCATGCCACGGATGCCTCTTGTCTGTGCTTTACTGAAGCCTCGACGCAGGTAGGAATGCAGATAGGCTCCTTCTGTAGTGCCTCGTACCTCCTGGCTTCCTCGGTCCTGCACACTTCCCACCGTATTAAGCTGTGTGAGAAACCAGACCCCCTTCTGAAAACTGGACTTAAAGGGACAGAAGCAGGCTGTGCCTGTGTCTTCATGCACAGTCCCCTTTGCTGAGCGTGGGCCTGGATCTACAGGCGAAATGTCTGGCTGCTGTCTCTGAGATAACCACGGCGAGTTTGGAAGCAGCGTGCACATTTCTCAGCGCTGCTCTTATGCTGCAGAACGTGATTAGTGTGCCAGAGTGGGCCGTTAACATGCGAGAGGCGTGAGCACCAGGAGCAAACTTATCACGGGGGCACTTTATCGTTGGTACAACAGCTACATAATATAATGCTGGCAGATGTTTTTGCTTTTGCGTAATCACTTTGCTTTGCTTGCAGCTGAGGCTGGCCACCATGTGTCCTTTCTGATAATACTATCAAATATTCCAGATACAAGAGGAAAGCATGGCCGTCTGAGCTACACTGACAAGTGCATTTAAATCTGTACCACTGGGAAGAGCTTAACTAGCTGCATTGCGAAGTGATTGGCTCCTTTTGGTTGGGATCAGTGTGTTCAGCAGCCCTCCAGGTACAGAAGTGATTATGTTTGAAGAAGGACCGTACCAATGTGGCTGAAACATGTGTTGTCCTATATCAGCTGTGCCCACTTTTCTGCAAAAAGAATGGAAATACCAGAGCAGAAAGATTTTTTTTTTTTTTTTTGTTTTTGTTTTTTTTTTTAAACATTATGGTACTTATTGGACATGCCTCCTGACATGCAGTTTAGTATGCTGTAACGGTACAGCCTCAATATAATGTGGGAACGGCATGAAAGCTAGGCCTCCATTATAAAGAGATGTATGTTATATTGACAGCTGTGAGTGTAGGAATGGTCAGGCATCAACAGAACTCTGACAGCTACACTTTATTGCCAAAATTATTGGGACACCTGCCTTTATACACACATGAACTTTAGTGGCATCCCAGTGTTAGTCCGTAGGGTTCAATACTGAGTTGACCCACCCTTTGCAGCTATAACAGCTTCAACTCTTCTGGGAAGGCTGTCCACAAGGTTTAGGAGTGTGTCTATGGGAATGTTTGACCATTCTTCCAGAAGCGCATTTGTGAGATTAGTCACTGATGTTGGACAGGAAGGCCTGGCTCGCAGTCTCCGCTCTAATTTATCTGCAGAGTCATTCTATTGGGTTGAGATCAGGACTCTCTGCAAGCCAGTCAAGTTCCTCCACCTGAATCTCACTCATCCATGTCTTTATGGACCCTGCTTTGTGCACTGGTACGCAGTCATGTTGGAACAGGAAGGGGCCATCCCCAAACTGTTCCCACAAAGTTGGGAGCATGAAATTGTCCAAAATGTCTTTGTATGCTGATGTCTTAAGAGTTCCCTTTACTGAAACTATGGAGTCAAACCCACCCCTGAAAAACAGCCCCACACCATAATCCCCCCTCCACCAAACTTTACACTTGGCACAGTGCAGTCAGGCAAGTGTCGTTCTCCTGGCAACTGCCAAACCCAGATATGTCCATCAGATTGCCAGACAAAGAAGCGTGATTCGTCACTCCAGAGAACACGTCTCCACTGCTCTAGAATCCAGTGATGGAGTGCTTTACACCACTGCATCCGCCGCCTTGCGTTGCACTTGATGTACGACTGGGATGCAGCTGCTTGGCCATGGAAACCCATTCCATGAAGCTCTCTATGCGCTGTTGTGCTAATCTTAAGGCTGCACCATGTTTGGAGGTCTGTAGATATTGACTCTGCAGACAGTTGGTGACTTTTACGCACTGTGCGCTTCAGCGTGCGCGGACCCCGCTCTGTCATTTTATGTGGCCTACCACTTCGTGGCTGAGTTTCTGTTGTTCTCAGTTGCTTCTGCTTTGTTATAATACCACTAACAGTTCACCGTGGAATATTTAGTAGCAAGGAAACTTCACAGATAGGTTGCCACCTGTCCATTAAGTCTATCACGGTACCAAGCTTGAATTCATTAAGCTCCTGAGAGCGACCCATTCTTTTACAAATGTTTATAGAAGCAGTCTGCATGCCTAGGTGCTTGATTTTATACACTTGTGGCCATAGAGGTTATTGGAACACCTGAATCCAATGATTTGGATGGGTGTCCCAATAATTTTGGTAATATAGTGTATGTCTAAGATGAGTGCAGTGCTTAAATTGTGACTAATTGTTTCCAGTGGAAAGTGAAGCTAGTTTGTCATGTTGAAGCAGTATGGAATGTTCTTTATCATTGTGTATTTCAGCTTTGCTTCATATTGCCTAAAGGGGGTCACCTGCAGTCAGAAATATAGTAGGCATTTTTACTCTAAGTTGGGCACAGATGTCTTCTCCAATGAGGGGGGGGAAAATATAATTGATTTTCTACTGTGGGAGAATGTTAGCTTCAGCAAAGTGGTGTGCTGCAGACACTCCTTATACACTGTAAGTACAAGTCAACCATGTGATACTGTTCTGCTTTGTTCCCAGAATGTGCTAGAATTGCAGTGTAGATTTTAAAAAAAAAAAAAAAAAAAAAAAAACTTGGCCTTTTGCTGCAAAACAAGCATACTGACATAATGAAGACATCTGCTGAATCCTGTTGGTAACTGCTGGGGATGTTTGACTGATCTTACAATGTCTGCGTTTTGGTAGCTCTGGTTTGTGTTTTTGAATGGTTTGAATGGTCATTTTTCGTCTGTTTTGGTTTAGTTTCGGGGTTCGTATTGTGTTCTGGTTTTTGTGTCAGGTTAGATCATTTTTCTCATCAGCAAATAAAGGGAGGGAAAGAGACAAATGTAAGATGAGAACCTCACCTTGCTGTATGAGGACCGTTGGGGTGAGTCTTACGTATGCACATCTGTATTTATGGTATGTTCATTTGAACAGTCATCTTTTCTGCAGTACCAGCAGAATTTAAATTTGACAATTTGGTCTTTTGCCACTTCAATCATTTCTGTTTGTGTACATTGTGTTCAACAGCTAAAATTAATGTGTGGCACTTTTTGAGGTTAATTGTATAATAAACAATATTTAAACCTTGTTTTTTTTCACTATTTCACAGCAGAAACTTAATGTTAATCAAAATCAGTAAGTCAAGCTTTTTAAATTACGAAAAATGTTGAGAATTTCTGGATGGACACAGCAACTATACAAAAGTCAATGCTTAATTGATATTAAGGTTCAGCTAAATATATACTATTATACATAGATTTAATCTTTTTTGCTGTGCGAGATGGGAACTTGAGTGGTCTGGCTATTAGTAAGATTAATAGTTACTAACATGATGTCAAAGTCAGTTAAATTGACTGAATTATACTTTTAAAGAAATATTCCGTTTATAGAGTATCACTTGTCAGTGCTTAAGTTCCCTCTAATGCATGAAAGGCTTTATTTCACTTATTGAAATATAAAATTAGTAGTAGACAATTATCCATAAAACGGAGTTACTCGCCTCTTAATGCTACATTTAAAAAGAACATCTTTTTTCCTAGTTGATTTTTACAAGAACAGTTACTTTTCTCTGTTCTAACAGCAGCTGTGGAGGTAATGCAGTGTCCACATTTGGAACAGTCAGTGCTCTACTGTTTGCTTTCTTCTGTTTGGGTTTAGTTTAGGGGTTCATATTGTATTCTGGTTTTTGTCAGGTTAGATAATTTTTCTCATCAGCAAATTTCTCTCTCCCTCCCTTTTTTAACTTTGTGTTCCATTTATTACTTAAAGAACACGTGCAGAACAGCTAAATAAAGGAATAAGGGTGGTGTTCCATTAACAATGTAATGTAGTACTTTAACTTATGTTGATCCGGGAATAGAGGACGTGCGACTTGTCATTGCACCTATCCTTCGAGATTTAGGGAATTACTTATTCATAGTGGCAGTAAAGCTGTATTTCACACTGTGACGGTTAAACTGTGCAATTAATCTGCAGTTCGTATGTGTGCTGAACTGTAGGATCAGATCCGTGCACATCACAGATCAACTACAGTCCATTACACCGCTAGTTAAGTTTGCCTGCTGGTTGTGGGTTCGGTCTTTGCTGACTGAAGAGGGACAGAATTGGGTTTTTAAGATGCACTTCTGTTTGCTGCTATTCCTGTCTTGCAGTTCAGATGGAAGCCTTTTTAAAGAGCTCTGACATCTGCAGGAGACACGGTTGAATCGGAGCTTAGTGCTGCAGTCAACACTGATCGTTCTATTTTGGTGCACAGGCTGCAGTCTGAAGTTCACCTTAGTGTTACAGTTCTTAAGGGATTTACATATTTGAGTCCTCTTATTGTGTTAAGATGATAAATAATGGCATCCCCTCATTTATGTCAGTTATACTTGGGCTACTGCTGTAATCTGGATTTGGTACAACATCATGTGTTGCATGCATTATACTTAATGTTGGCTACCATTACTGTACTGAAAATACTATCATACCTTTTCCATCAGATCTAATGACAAAGCATCAACTCACACCTTAGTTATCTGCTTCAGTGAGATTGAGAACTGGATGAACAATATCCTTTCAGTAAACTCAAACTGTGGTTCTGTTCTTTGGAGGTAATAGTGTTGAGAGAACTTTTATTTCAGCAGTGCAGGATTGAACTTTTTCCATTAGCAATTTTTGCACATCGTGTGGGTGTCATTTTATATTCAAGGCTCTCATTCAGTTCTCATGTTAATAAAATCTCACAGGTGTGCTTCCTGTAACTCAGAAACATTGCTAAATTGCAGCACTTTCTACTGCAGACACTGGGAAAGTGGTGCATGCATTTATTAACAGCATTAGATTATTGTAATGCAGTACTTTCTGGCAGTACACAGCACACATTAAATACTTCACAGCATATTCAAAATGCAGCTGTTACATTTGTTAGCAGGAGGAGAGAGAATTCTCTCCTCACTCCCCTAGCTTCCTGTTATGTTCTTTTACTAGCAAATAAGGCACTTAACGGTCAAGCGCCACCATACTTGAGTTGATTAATGTGTACATACTCCAAATAGTTAAGATTCCAGAATGCAGTTCTCTTTGCTGTTCCGCATATAAATAGTGTTGGTGTTACAGCATTTAATTACAGGAATGCTAGATTGGTGTGCCTGCCTACGTAGAGGTCTCTGGATCAGTGCCTTTAAATCCCATCTGAATACCCATTTGTTTAGTGTAGCCTACCTGCACCGTCACTGTAGTGCACTGTAATTGCTGCTGCTATACATACACTTGTGCTTTGTGGCTGCCAGTGTTCGTCTTTACTTCTGTACTGACCCCTCTTTACAATATTTCTGCTCACTTGTCCTGTTGGTGACCACCTGAGCAGGATGTAGCATCATGGACATGGCCTTTACATAGTCAAAGGGTCCTGTCAACCTACACAGAGCTACACTTAGATTTGGCACATGGGTGGACATCTCATTAATCCTTAGACGGTTAGTTTTTAGTTCATTCTGTCCTCTATAATTTTAGCATGCGTACAGGGGTTAGGCAGCCAGTCCCATGGACCCCGAGAGGTTTTAACTTTTTTTTTTTTTTTTTTTTTTTTTCCCCTCTCCATACCAGATTTTGTAGCTCCTCTTCTGTCATCTGGCTTTTACCTTTCCTCTGTACTGTTTTGTGTACACACTTTTGTAATGTGCCTTGAGGCTGCCCTGCTGTGAAAGATGCTATATAAAATACAAATTGAATTGAATTAGGCCCACATCCTGCTGAAAGTTATGGCATCTCATCTTGGAATCATGCTGTGTGGTAATGTGCATCTGAGGGTAGAGCCTGCTTATGTGTATATAAATTGGATGAAATTGAATCGAACTTCAGTCTATCAAATTCACACCTTTAGGAGGTTGTTGCATCTCTCCATAATAGTATGAATTAAGATATTTAAATGGTTGTATTGCATAATGACTTTAGTGCTATTGATGAGCAACCAGTGGTGTCTAAATTGTAGAAATTAATTTGCAGTTTTGCTTTTTTATAATGAAAGATAGCTGTTTTAAAGCCAAAGTGTTTTTTTGTGAACTTAGGGTATTTTCCATGCCAAAATACCAAACTTTCGATACTAAAGTCGATACTTTTGCCATCATCCTTCGTTGCACTACCAGTACCAAAGTGCCAAGCAAGCTCAGGTACTCGTTTGGTACTTTGATTCTGAGGGGTGGGGTTTGCAAACTTGCTTAATGCTGATTGGTTATGCAAATGTGTCCTAAAAGCGCAAAATACAACTGGCACCTTGAAAATCATGGTTACAAAACTGAAAACGACAAAGTAAAAAGAAAAATAAATAATGGATGTGTGGGTAAATGAAGAAACCCAACCTTTCATTGTCATCTGGTTGAACTATAATTACAGTATTTGTGTACGGTTGTATAGATGAGTGTTAAGAAAAATTAAGCCTTTTATTAGAAACCTATTTCATATCAGAACTGTTTTGAGTTTGTAGTTAAAACAGGTTTCTAATTGTATACCGTTAATGAAAGGAGAATTAAAGTTAAGTCTTAATGACGTATATTGTTCGATGTGTTTAAGGGTAAGGAATGACCGACGTGTTTCCGATTTTCTTTTATGTAGCTGTTTTACAAAACACCGTTAAAGTTAACGACTCCCTGTAATTTGTCTCTACGTTTCTTTATGTGGGTTGTCTGCTGAGCTTTAATAAGGGCACAATGTACTGTATAGCTTTATTTTAAATGTCACCGTGGGACAGTCGTGGATGACGTCATTCTGCTCTGCTACCAGTTTTTCATGCATTTCATGGAAAATCAACATTAAAAAATACTGTTAACTTGATCTTCGTGCTGTTTTGCATTACTAAACGATTGACACTTGACGCATTGGAGAAGCCCCTTAATAGTGAAAGGTCGGTGGTGAATTTCTGCACTGTTTTGCAATGGTGGTGAATGGCGTTTTTATCGTTATGGTTACACATTTCTGGCGATGGTGCAGCAGTGCTGGCCTGCAGCGTGAGTTTGGGAGGTTAAAAGCAGATGAGTTTGGCTGTAAACTGCGTGCCCTTGACGCGGCTGCCAGCGTACATGTGACGGGGAAGCCCGCAGGTCATGCCATCCGCAGCTCTTCATGGCCTCAGATTTCAGTAAAGATCTCCGTGTGTGTCGCTTGCTGTGCACGCTGGCTTTTTCTCAGGAGCAACTACAAATAGACGGACAGGAAGAGCACATCTCTCTGCCACAGCTGTTCACCAGATGTTTAGACTGCGATTGTCACTTCCAACACTATCTATCCTTATCATTACATGAGAGCTTGGAAAATATTTTAGATCACTGGGGGATTTAGACTTTTTGCGCCCTCACCCCCAACCCCCCAGTCCAGTATGGAATTGTAAATTTTCTCTTTGGAATGCTGTTAACCTCAGTGTGACTTGAATGTACTGTAGTTTATCCCAGCTAAGTAGGAGCAAATTGTGATGAAATGGATCAGCAGAAATGTGTTCTAAAAGTAGCTGTATGCGCAGTTCTTGCTGGAGCACGTCGCTAATGACTCTGCTATGCGCACACATATTTCAGCATGTTTTGAGAAATGAGCAGAATAATGGAGATCGCAGGCGGCTCAAGTCCCAGGAGAGCCTCCTTGGGTGCTTGGGTAGACGGTAACCAAAATTATTTTGGCTGACTACAGTACTTTACGTAGTGTATACTTTCATTATTTGGGTCGTGGCTCAGCTCAGGTTCCAGCTTAATTAACAATAACGCATTCTTTTTTGAAGTGGTCTTTATTTACTTGGAGTATGCATGATGAATAACAGGAATGAAGTAGGCTTTTTTTCCATATTTGTAATATTTGATGAGAAAATGAAAGCATTGTGTAAAATCGCCCTTCAGGCATGCTAGTGTTACTGTACGGGTGTTGTGTAGACAAGCCCAGATACAACCAGTTCATGTCCTCTTTGAACAAATGTGTCGTGCATAGGGGTGCAATGATTGTGAAATTCTGGGCTGACACAGACCCCCCCCCTCCCCCATGCCTTTTGTGTCAGGGAAACAAAGAAATCTTATTTTAAAAATAATGAACAGTTTTAACTTGTTAAAGATCACTGCCATTTTTCAGCAATTTCCACCTAACGGAGGCGCACGCATGCATGGCCTTACTGTTCACTAGTCACTATTGTCCGTGTCTATTTCAGGTCACCGACACCTATTGAGGGGAGAAAAAAAAAAGGCGCTTTAACATTTTCAAATGGTGTTTCTTCCTGTTCACAGACATGTTTGCTGTACTAAATTTAGTATTAAGACAATGCAATGCTAAAGCACGTGTCGCTTTAAAAGTCATTTAGCAGATGCTTTTATCCAAAGTGTCTTGCAACATTTCGTATCTGTTACAGTGAGCCAGTGCTCAAGGACACACCAGGTGGCTGGGCTGGGATTCGAACCGGGACACTTCTGCATACCCACTGACCCACCTGGCCCTTTACTTATTCAGATGTCCTGAAAACCTCTCCAACATGGCTTCCAAACATTTTAGATACATTTTCAAAAACAGACTGATCAAAATTTGACAAAAGACAGTTAAAAAGCTCCCTAATGTAAAATGTTTTGTCCCTTTAACCCTACCACATTCAAATATTATAGTGAACGTACAAAAATGGAAATTACGATAAGGAGTCGACAAATAACTGCAATAAACTAAAAATTCAAATATGAATTGTGAGCACTGTACAATATTTAAATTACAAGAAACTCTCAAATGTAAACAGTAATATAGTAAATTGAAAATACAAATATATACATTTGTCTTTGGTCCATTTTGGAAACCCCCGGTCACTTTCTCACTTGTTTACGCTGCTCACTCACCCCTCTCTGTGAATGTGTCTCTGTGTGATGGTGCACAGTGTCATGTTATGTCTAAATTTCCCCTGATTACATTGATAAAATAATCTGCAGGTCAATGGAAAGGCTGACACCTCAACCAGCCATTGGTGTAGAGATTTTTGTTCTTTCATGAGGTCAATGGCTGTCTTTATATGGAAAGTTCCAGAAGGCATTCACAATACAGTAGCGCTCCTTTCACAAAACGTGTTGTAACTCGTGAATCCAACATTCTAGTTTAAGCTTTCGAATAACATGGAGACATAGTCATAGCAGAAACAACCCATGCGATGTTTGGCCAGCGTAAATCTGATGCAACATGACCAATAAAAATCGGCTACTGTCATCTGTTCTCAGACTGCTGTCTATGTCCTCGTATTTACTGACAGGATGATGGCAGTCAACAAAAGCTCAGTGGAACACTTAGGGAGAGATGTACGTACATTGATCTGTATTAAACTAAACCTTTAGTTAGCTTGATACGTTTATGTCAGAAGGGAAAATAAACTTTATCGGTAGCGGTCTTTGCCAGCCTTACCGAGCACCTGCGTTCTCACTGATGACATCACGCAGTGCTCCTCTGCCTGAGCTTTAATGTGCAGCCAGCCTCTTCTGGCACGAACACTGGTGTCATTTTCATTTTTTAAAGGCAGTGATGACCCTTTTATTTCTCATGTACCAGAGCAGAGAATTGTATAATAATGGTTACTGCAGTAAGTCTACCGTAACTATGGAATTGGAGCAGTCCCGCTGCAGCAGTAAATGGTGACTCTGCAGTAAGTCTGCGGTAACTATGGAATTGGCGCAGTCCCGCTGCAGCAGTAAACAGTGACTCTCTGCAGTAATTGTTTTTGTTGGCATAGTGCCTGTAACATTGGTTTTGCTGTGCACACCGTGGTGATAAATGTTTATTGTGCATTTTTTTTTTTTTTTTTAGCTTTGTTTTAATTGGCTACTGTGATGAGCGAATGGGGACAGGTATCAGTGTTATAGAGCGTGGCCTTCCCTTGTCATTCTTTGTTCCAGAGCTTGTAGGGGTACAGCAGGAAGCGGTAGGGCCTTGATATTTAACACTCCCTTCTTATGCGATGCTGCTGTGTGTGGCTGCAGGACCCAAGCTTGTAGAGTTGAGGTTTTTTCTATAGCAGGAGCAGACGATGTCTGCAGATCCCTCCTTAATGCAAATGGCCTGCGTGCCTGTGGGCAAGTATGTGGTCAACTTCAAACTTTACAATACTAAACACTGCTCACCTTTTCTCATTAGTCTAAGTGTGGCCTGAAGCTGTGTTTCAGAGATCCTTTGTCTTCGTGTCATGCAGATTTCCGCTTGTGGTGTCAAATGGTTTGAAGTGGTTGGTGCTACTGGTGTTGGTCACTGACTGAAGTGTCAACAACAAACTACTGAACACAAAGTGGGATGCTCTTATGTCCCCCAGCACACACTGGAAGCGAGATCTGAGCATTGCAGAAATCGCTACTGAAGGGACATTCAATTCACCCTGACGTCTGACCTTCATGTCAGTGGGATGTAGGTCTTTATAAAACACAAAACAATAAAAATGTTAAGAAATAAACTGTGTGTGTGTGTGTGTGTGTGTGTGTGTGTGTGTGTGTGTGTATGCATACATACTATGTTCCAATGTGAAGCTGCCGGTTGAATTTCGATACTTGAGTAGTTCAGTTATGTCAACAGCTGTTGAAAGGACAGTTCCCGAACCATCCAAAAGAAATATTCGCACAAACCAGAAATCTTCAAAGTAAATAAATATATATATGCAAATACGGAGGTGATATGTGCGAGTGATTTAAATGTTTGGAGATTAAACACGCCAAATTGATTGGATTTATTTATTGAGTGAAAAAAGACTGCCATTGAGCACACGCAGCTGCTTTTAAACATATTTAATCTTCTGCATGTGGAGGAAAAATAGGGTAAAAAATGTAAAATTGAGTTGACCTGTATAAAAACGTGTTGGGTCGTGGAGTGACACATATCTCTCACTTCCAGTGTGGACCGACACATTTGATGGTGTATGATTCTACCAGCTCTGTTAGACGGCTAAAAAAGCTTCCAGTGTGATTGGGGGTGAGACTGGATGAGTGGCTGTGAAAGTGACCATCATGTGTGTATCCTCATGGCTGCAGTACCTTACCTGTTGTCGATGCTCCAGGTGAGGTGCATGTGTGTACCCTACATTGCTGCATTACCTTCCTTATTTCCAGCCACCCCTCCCTCCATTTAAAAGCATCCTTCAAACGCAGCATTTCATTTGAAGCCCATGCAAATTAAATGGAAAACTTTGCATGTTTGCATTAAGCTAAGAGTGACCCTGACGTAAATGAACACTTTGGCTATATTACAGATTTGACTACTGATATTTGTCTGAATAATCTAAACCCTTTCAGTTTTTCTTGATACTAGATGTAGAGTTTAATTTCTGAGAAACTGAGTGAACATTTTTCCCCTTTACTGTTAATTTAGTATTACCATTTCATCTAGTGTATGTAATGGAAACATGGTTTACACAGCTGATGTTTTATTAAAAACCTTTAGTAAGGTTTGGTTTTTTTTTTTCTTTCAAAACTCTAAAGAATAAGATGTAGTAGGCTACAGTTTTTTACCTAAAACTTTACTGAAATCACACTACAAAATGTATAAATAAAGCATGTAAAGTGTGGCCATACCTCATGCACAGATGGTGTTGGTTTAGTTTGGAATACCAGGAGCACCTTGACTCCGTATTGGAACAGCTGTTGCATGCCTGTGGTATTCAGTTCACATAGGTATGATGATGGCTTTCCTAGCTCAGGGTGTCCGTTTGTCTTTTTCACAGTATGAGATGCTGCATTACTTGACTGAGCACTAACCCTGGCTTTATGACATCTGCTGAGAGGTGTTTTATTTTTATTTTCTTCACATTCTTGACAAGGAGAGAGGTGCTTCATGTAGTCAAGGAAAGTAATGTCCATCTGTTTAAGTGTATTTATCATTTTGTTATTCACTTGAACAGCAGAGGCATTTAATGCCAGGTTTCTAGCAGCAGGGGATAAAAAGAGACATGAGAATATTGGGTGCGTAATATTCAGTGTTTTGCAGTAACGGCTCACTGGTTTTGCTTACCAGTTGATGCAATCCTTGCCAATTTATAGTAGTCGAATGTGTCGAGTTGCTCTGAGATGACGTGTGGACAACGTGGACATGTGGTACGTTTTTATGAATTTGAACAAGTGTCTCTGATGCACCGCTCAAGGTGAATTTTCTTAAACCACCTCAGGGTAACGGGTGTTTTGGGGTGACCATGATTCCGCAGCAGTGTATACGGACAGACTCGGGCTTCTCTCAGGAAATGATGATTTAACTCATTTGTTAATCCTTCCTTGGTTAACTTTTCAGGCCCTGCTGAAGAGGAACAACCCCAGTGTATTTAATTGTTGAAACTGTTAAAACGTGGCACAAGTCTACAGGTAGCTTTATAATTACATCTGATTAAAATTGTTGATGGCAGTGAGCCAGCAGCCAGACGAGGACAAGATAAAAGCTAGATCTTTGTTGCGAACATTAGCTTGAGGGTAGCGAACATCAAAGGGGCTGTTTCAGAGGAGCAGAGCGTGTAGAAAGGGAAGCGCTCCTGCTTTGGTCTCTCTCCATCCTTATCACACCTTCCTGTTCTTAGACCGGCTGTAAATCACCAGCACTTCAGATACACGAGCGAACATCACACAGCTCTGAATTGCCATAGTAAAAAAAAAAAAAAAAAAAGATGAAACAAACTTGCCACTTAAAAGATTCTGCTGTTCTCACAGATAAATGACAATTTAGTGGCTGCAAAGAACATAGACTATTTTTTTGAGTTTTCACATCTTGTATTCCACTCAGACTGCCAGTTAACTGGAATGAACTCAGATAGATCTGTTCTACTATACTTGTGTAAGTGTACAAAGTAAATGAAAGTGATCCATTGCTTATACCAGCACTAAGCCACTTTTTGCATGCGATCCTCAAATTAGTCAGTCACCTGTTTTGGGCTGCCATCCCGAGCAAGTGTTTGGGCGAGTGCGACACTCGCTGCCAGCGCCCACGATCGCTGACGAAAACAGGAAAGGGAGTAACGTTGTCTAAGATGCCTCTAATTCGGGTAGCTGTATTGTGTGACGCAGTCGTGGCAAATGTGTGGGAAATGATTGGATGAAGGTGTTGCACTTTTGCCTGAAAGAATGCCCGTTGGAGAGGTGCAGTAAATGCTTTTCTTTACTGCCTCTCATAGTGCTATTATTAACCTTTGTGATCTAAAGAAAAGCAAACATCTGTTTCCAGGGCAATGTGTGACGCATTTCTATTATACCTGGTTTGACCTTACATGTGGAATGTCTTTTCTTTTAGCAGTTGAAAGGATTCTATTTAAATTTTTACTTAATTTATTCTGCTTAAAAAAATAAAGGCTGGTTGTGAAAATTGATTTTGGAAACCTAGTTATAGATTTTAATATTTATAGTTTTTAAACTGAGAAAGTAATGCAATGCCTGAGTTAATTTGTTTTTAAGTGGTCATTTGTAAAGAGCACTGCTTTTAAAGGTTTAGTAGCGTTATGAGGTGCCATTTGTGTTCACCCCCATTTTTTTTTTAAGAAAAGAAGCTTCTTAAGACAACCAACAGACAGCCGTGTTGATGACATAGGATACTACTCATTGATGGCACAATGCTACTCAAAGTATGCATGTGAAGGCTGTAAGTGTGCTAGTGCATAGGAATATCTGGAAGACAAGCAACACTTTTTTTTTTTCAGCTGCATCACAGCTGAAGAAACCATGCTGGGGATGGAATGTAGCAGAATCTTTGGAGGAAATGAAACTTGTAGAAATACAAAAGGAACTGTAATTGCTAAGACAGTCGTCTTTTATTGCATTTGTGTACATAATTCATTTGGTGTATGTGCACTTGGCGAGGACCAGCATTCCAAACACAGAATTGTGTACAGGCCAGTAACGGAACTTTAACCTTTTTGACTGGGTTCTCGTTACATTTGTGTAATAAGTTGTCTTGAGATGTTAGTGCCATGTCACATCTGTAGACATTTTGGAAATAAACTTTCTCATGGTAAAGGTTAAAAGCAGTCAGTGGGGGTGTAAACTCTTATTTCTTTTAAGACTGGACTCTAGAGAATATATTCTACTGGAGCACATATGACCTTTCTGAGGTTGTATAACCTGTTCTGAGTTTATTTCTACGTGGCTGCACTAAGAATAGCACCACTGCTGTCTTGTCACAATGTAGATTACTTTGCTTTAATGCACTTTTTTTTTTTTTTTTTTTTTTTCCCATGCAAATTTAAACCAGAACTTTTCTGTTGATGGGTAGGTCATGTTGTCCACAACACTCTTGCTTAATTTGATTTGAAGTAAACTACATTTTTACAAGTTGTACAAGATTTTGTCTTGTAAAGTGTGGTAATGGATCAAGAACTAGAAGAAAACTATAAAGTAGGCCTTAATGGAATGTGCAAGCTGAATTTGGTGTGTGTTACAGACTTGCAGACTGAGCCTTAATGTAGGAAACGAACCCTGGTGTAGGTTATGATTTATGGCAGCTACACCAGATGTAGATTATAAACCAAGCATAATATACTATTCCTTGTATCAAAAACATTTGGAATATCTTATTTGGACACTTTGTGATGCGTTGAGCTTTCCTTTTGAAAGCACTTTGTTCGGATTATGCGGTTTTGCTCTCGCACCTTTCATTATGTCTGAAATGCAGTAAAATGCCACATATCTGCATCTACCTGAGTACGGCGCAGCAACAAGTATGGTAAAAAATGATCTGCTGACTGTATGCATGCTTGCTCCCTTTTGTTTGCCATCACCATGGTGACAGCATCCCCAGCCACCCAGCATCTGCCCCTGACTGTAGCATTCTCTATGGTCTCATTTTCTGATGCCATGTATACCTATATTATTGACCTGTGGGTTTTAATTGTGGTAAAATGCAAAATCCTAATGTGATAATTTGAAGTGTTTAAGAAATGAGGGAGATTGTATGGCAGTTTGAGGGTCTCCCCCCCCCCCCATTTATGTTGTCCTTGTTCTCAGTGTCTTTTTTGTACAGTGTCTTAGGTCACAGCAGGGCTCAATAAAAGCATGTATACTGTACATTTAGGAAGGGAGCAGAAATCTGGGAGATGTGTTCACACTGTTGGCATCTTCTCACTTGTCAGTGTAGTGGTAAAAGCGTCCTTATACTTTGTCTATTTCACACTACTTTTCACATTATAATTCATGTTTTTAGAATATTGCTGGTGTTGCTGCTGCACTCTGGGACATTTGATCTGAAAGCACATTGGTATGAGCATGACTTAGAGCAGGAAGCTATAGGGAGTAACAGTTCCAATTAAGTGGGCTACACAACGCTAATGCTAATCTTCTCATTGCATTTTTCTGATGACACTGTGTTCTGCTGTCTACAGTCTTTGACACTTGTTATCATCAAGGTTAGTTTGCCAAGCATCTTTCACTTTTGATTTGAGTGTCAATGTACCCTTTGGATGAGCAGCATTGCTTTGGCAGGAATGCAGCCCTTATGTTAGTGTCATTGTGTTGCAAAATTAGCATTACAAAGGTCAGTCTAGTTGGGGAAACTTTGTGTATGAATGGCATCTGTCATCACTTTTTAACCATCTCATTCCCTGTGACTCCTGTTGTAGCCATTTTATGTAACAAAATGAAGCAGCTGTGTGTTGAATTTATGCAAACATTTGCAGTATGGTACAAATATCCATTCAATTTAAGGTTATGAGAAAAAAAAAAGGAAACGAAAGTGTTAAAAGTGACACAGCTTTACATGTAACACAGATTCTTTTGTACATTCATAAACATGGTCAGCACAACCCTACTGTGTATTATGAGAACTGTTTAACATTTCCTGGGGGCTGGTATTCATGGGCTGTACATCTGGCTAAACCATAACCCAACAAGGGACAGCTTGTGCGGTATCCCGTTGAGATTCATTGACCTGCTGTGCTTTGGGGTGCATTTCCCTTTAATAAGCCAGAATAGGAGGATCTGTAATGAAATGCCATCGTCTTGTTGCTGGAATGTTCAACTAATTAATCGGTTAATATTTTTTATTCTCCCCCCAGGCCGCCAACGGATACATCCTTCTGTTTGACGTGCTGTGCGGTGGGGAGGACAAGTGCCTCTATGAGCCGGTGTATCCCAAGTGAGTTCCTGCCCTCGTGCTCCTCCATTCATGGAGGAGCGCACTCTGTGACGGTGTGGGAGGTGCTCTGGAGTGAGAGTGCTGAGCTGGGGTTTACAGTGACACGTGTGTCCTCAGGAGGGGGTGCCATGCTGCAGTGTAGCTCGTCTGGTCCAGACCCCAAGGCTCTCGTGCTGTTGAACTGTGACTAAAAGCATTTAAGTAGAACAATACAAGGAAAGTTATGTACTGAGCCTCTGTCTCATGTGAGCGGAACGAACCTGACACAGCGGAAATTAGTCAGGTTTCTCAAGAAAATTACTTTGGCACATCCTTTGTAAACGCTTGGATTAATTAGCTTGTAATTGCCCTTTTGTCCTAAAACCCATCAGTCAAAATCCAAGCCTTCATTTCCGCTGGCATTTTAAACCTGAAAGCTTCAATGGGCTTTTTAGGGATGCCGCGACCTCGTTGGTAAGGTGAAGTGCTGCCAAACAGCCGGATTTTTGTCATTGGAGCCGCATTAGTGACCTCATCTTGCAGCACTTTCCCCTCTAACCGTGGACACACGATAGCCTTAGTTACTGTAAACACCGTGTGATTCTGCAGGCCAGCTGCCCGTACCGACTCTGTCCCTTCTGTGCTGTGTTTAACCATGGCTTTCAGCACAACTCCTGTGTGTTGAAAATGGTTTATATACACACAGCACGCTCAACAGTAACAGTCCTCTTATTGTACTTTGCCAGTTTTGTTATTCTCACTAAAACATGCCAGAATGTTTGTTTCATTATAGCTTTAACTTGTTACTTTTGTAAAAGTTGAATAACTTTTTGAAAGAATTGCATGATCGTTTTAACCTGCAAACTGTTAAAGTAATTGAAACCCCTGTAAATGGGTATCTTGCTCACCCATTATCTTTTGGCGCTTGTGCATTTGTTCGTACAGTTTGTATTAATTTACAGCACGTTCCAAACGTCCTCAGTATCTGAACTTGACAGGCATAACATAAACACCAGAGTAGCGATACAGAGGCGGTGCTGCTGTCCTCAACAGAACCGAGTACCATAGTGAGGGCTCTTGTGTGCTTTTGCTGTCGTCACTTCTCTGGACCTTTGCAGTGAGGTAAGATGAGCTGGACCTGGACCTCTCCTGTAGTCACTGTTAAAGCCCTGAGAGTGAACACTGTCAGCCTTGGCACTGCTCTTCTGCCCTTGCGCTGTATGGCAGTGTTCAGCTCCTTAATGTAGTGCACAAACAGTCTTCGTTTGTGTGCGTTCTCCCTGTGCGCAGTGTGAGTTTGGGACCCTCTGCCCAGTGTGTCTCCATGTTTGTGTTACATAGTCGTTCTACTCGCACTACATAAAGGTGCAAATACAGATGTTATTGGAGTTACTACGGTTCGACTTACAATTTTTCTGTCTTACGATGACAGTAGCGATGCGATAAAATTGTAAAAATATTTAACGTTTTGCGCGGCAGGCAAATGTAGCCGCGTATGCGGTACAATACAATGGCAGGCTGCCAGCACGTACACATCTCCCGCCTTGTGACACACCTTGCTCTTGGCAGCGATTGACAGAGTTCAGTTGACTTGGTGTTAGAAAGCATATTTATATTTAGAGCGCGTATTAATATTGTCTCGACTTACGATATTTTTAACTTGCATTCCGATTACCCCATCACATCTCCATTGTAAGTCAGGGACTACCTGTACTGTAATACCTTAACTAGTGTTGAGCAGTGTATGACCTTGAGGGTACCTTCATAAGTTAACGTGTCTTTTAAAAGCTATGCGTTGAAATCAAGTTGTAGTGTATGATGGACATTAAATCGGTTTTATCTCCTTGTTTAGTTTTGAGTTCTTGGAGGTGAACATTTGCTTCTTTTATCAGCATTATGCAAATGACTTTATATCTGAAGGACTAGTCTTTATCAAATTACTGTGTTTTGACTGAGCATAACTTGTCATACTTGTAAACAGTTGGCAAATATTTGTTAAACATTGGTGTTAAAAGAATTGATAGTGAATTGGTGCAAAGCCAGCAGCACCTTGTGTTTTACTCTTCAGATACTTTTTGTTACTGTTCAGATACTGTTCAGATGTGTTTGACTGTCAGCTGGGTTTGGCAGATATCAGTAACTGCAAAGTATCTTCAGTTGTTCTGCACGGCACAGCTGAGGTGCCTTTAGGTAAAACTTGAGCGGCAACCTAGATATTAATGTGAATGAGACGTATACATTTGCCAGTGCTTTGGTTGTGCGTTTGGCAGTACAGGAATGTCTTGTGTTTTCTCTGTGTTGGTCACACTCTGCTTAAGGGAGGCAGGTGTGTGGACGGGCGGGTGGTGGACAGTCAGGATTACTAACTGTACCTGTGATGCCCTCTTTCTGATCATTTCAGTCAAGGAAAAGCACAAAGGTCACACACAACCAGGCAATGGTGTGATGTGAAAAGCCTTGGCTGAACAGACTAGAAGGTGGAGACCCTTGTGAGGAGATCAGAAGGAGGTTCCTGGTAGATGAAGGATGAGTTAGTGGTGGTGCACTGAAGATATGAGGTGTCGTTTGTTCTTGTCCTGTCGGATTGTAGCTTGTGGATTTCAAAGATAAATTAGTATTACTCCTTTAAAGGCAGAGGGTGACGAGAACTGGTGAGCGACTCCTTTGTCCCAGTAATGCTGACTGTGCTGGGGTTTCTTACCGACGAAAGACAACCAGCTTTGTTACCTAAGGTCATGTTATATGTCTGGAAGAAGACATAACGCTAAATGCAAGTTATGGGATTGTCAGTCCTTTTTTTCTTTCCCTTGTTTGTTGATTCAAATAAAAACAATAACAGGGACTTTCCAGTAGCATGTAATCAGCTTTATTTGCTTTTTATTTTTTTAAAGATCTGGACTTTGAAATGGATCCAGATGATGTGGATTTGTCCCGTATGTAGACACACTTGTGTCCTTGAAGTTGAAAGTCGTTTGTTACTCATGCTGGAACAGACCTGTGTTGTGGGGTATGTGGTGCACGCACTGCTTGTAAGGTGATGGTAAAGTAACATCTGTTTGTGGTGTGTCTTAGGAGCAGTCCACGCGTGAAGGTGACCCCGGGCTACAAGGAGGAGCAGTGGGCTCCTGCTCTAAGCCTGGAGATGAAGAAACCTGTGGATCTGGAAGCTCCAATCACCAGGTACAGATGAACACCTTGAGGTGCATGATCAAGTTTATACCAAGTCTCAAAATTGGTTTAGACCAAAAAATACAGATCGGCCTCATTCCTTATTTCATTTAAATCGTTTTCTGTTTTTGTAATGGCATGTAATAAATGGAAACAAGTTTAGCTTGTGGTTGTTTTGTGTTTGAAAGCATCCTTTGCACTGTTCTTGCCACCAACCGTCCCAAATGAAAAGCTGTCCCAACATCAGGCTAATTTCCACAATCCTCCCCACACATGGTGCAGCCCAGCGGCCCGCTTAACGTTACCGTTGTGCGTCCTGCTGCTGAGCTGACCGCATTCCTCGCCCCTCGGCGCATTAATGCTGAGGCAGGCGTTTGCTTTAGCCAGTCCTGCTCTTTGCTTGTATGAGAGTCGCTGTTGAAATCATGTGGACCACACAGCTGTCAGAGAACACTGCAGTGTTGTTTGCTGAGCCCTGCACACTGAATGCTAAGTACAGCACACAACCTGACTTTTCAATGTGTGCCATATCAGCAGCAGGATTGGACAATGTTTGTGTTTAGTGTTTATTTTCATGCTTGGTACTTCTGTGCAAAATGCCTTGGAATTTAACCTAGGCCTGATTTGTAGTCAGTAAGCATACTTTCTTTATCCTGGGTTTTTTTTTTTTTTTTTTTTTTTTTTTTTTTTTTTAAATGCTGTGTCTGTATATGGAAGAGCAGCTTCTGTGAGCTGAAAGCAAAATGTTTAAGAAGATTCTCTTTTCACCTTCTCTGGCTCGGTTTAGTGGTTCTGCTTTTGCCAAACACCCGGCACACGACTGCGAGCGATTTTGTTTGCGAGGTCGCTTTTGTGTTGCAAGTCGTCTTACCCCAGCACGGAGTTGTCTCTTTATGAAGGCACGGTTAAGCCTCGCACTTGCCTGTTGACTTTTGAAGCGGTAAAAGCATTTATGTTTGAGCCACGTTTTGCATGACAAAGCAGATTGCCAAAGAAACTACGAGTTCTTGACCACATTACAGGAGCCTTATTGCACATGCTGTTCTACTCCTCCTGTGCACCAGAGTTTTAACTTGTTTTAAAAAGAAAAGTTGGTCCCTCATCTGTAATTTGTTTTTGGAGGGAAATGGTATTCCATTAAATGTGTATATAAGCATTGGCTTACCTCAGAATAACTTCTTGAACTCTGTACCGTAGGACCACAGGGAGTTTTGCACACAGTTGGTTTATATGAGTCTGTGTGGGTGCAGTTAGAGCAGTACTTGAAGAACAATAGTGGTGAACGCAGAGGGTTTAAGTACAGTATTATAATGTATAGGAGCAGAGTTTAGGGGATTGTTGCCTGGTATAGAAGCCAGAGCGGATTTTTGGTGTGCCCTCCCTGCTTTTGTTTAAAATCCTTACAGGATGCTTTACTGTGGTTTGCATCACACGACATGTTGAAATACAACACCCTATTTTACCAATGAATATCGAATGTTTAAAAACAAATGAAATAAGAACAGTATTTATCTGCACTCTAACCTTTTTTGCAGCTAAAATGAATAATTGCCACTTTGAGTAAACAGAAACTGTGCTGTGTTTTAGTTGTGATAAAGCTGCCAGTTTCCTGCTTTTGTGCCATGACTTGAGTGTGCCTTTCTGTATCTTTAACTCCTACTTGTTTGTCCGGGTTCCCCCATGTTGACGAAAGGCTTTGCCCGCGTTGCCTTTTCTGCAGCTTACAGTCCCTGCAGGAGGACCTGGTGGTGTCCACGGCGGATGGTTTCTTGCACATCTTGCATTGGGATGGCGTGACCAATGGCCGCAAAGCCATCAATCTGTGCACGGTGCCCTTCTCGCTAGACCTGCAGTCATCCCGAGGTGAGGAGCACCTTCTGTTTCATGTCTCGTACCCCTCCCCAAATCCACAGAGCCACACCAGTACTGGTGTTGTCCCAGTCGTGCCTAATGCAGGACTGAACGAATATCCCAGTGGGCCCCAAACACTATGCCTTTATCAACTATTATAGCAGTTGTACAAGTAGTAGTTTTTGAACACACCCAACTCAATGCTGATGCTGAATCTCCCCTTTTACTCTACATTCTGACTACACATAAGGGCATTAATGGAGTGTCTTTGCTGTGCGTTTGTGCATTTAAATGAGAATTCTCCAGCATCTTGTATCGACGTGTTTCTCAGCTGGGTAAGTTAAAGTTTCAAGGTGTTGGGTGTGATTGATTAATTCCTGTAGCCCGCTCATGGTTCGGTCACATTCAGGTAACGGGGCAGCCAAAGTTCCCTCATGGTTGTCTTGTGGCTCTGTTGCAATGCATCATGGGATTTAGATGCCATCAGAGAAGCTGCTTTCTATTTAAGAACGGAAAGAACAACGCTGCTCTAATAATAAATGTGCTCTCTGGGTGAGCTGTTGGCAAAGCTTAAAGGAGAACTATTCATAAAGCCTACAGAGTGCAGAGTTGGTGTTTGCTTTGGTTTCAACACAACAGCTATGATTTTTGGAAGCACATCACGTTAGGAGATGGTAAAGGAACCCGATTTGTGTGTGTGTGGAGGACATCGTTGAAGTGAACTTGACTGTGTGTGTGTGTGTGTGTGTGTGTGTGTGTGTGTGTTAGCTTTTCAGACTGTGTCTCCTGTTCTCCAGCCACTGTTTTTGTTGAGTAAGTGGGAACAGGAAACGGTGTATAACCCCTTTTCCTCCCGTGTGTGACATGTTTCCAGGTGCGGGCTCCCTGGACCTGGATGGCATCCACATCCTGGACATGGAGTACTGTGTGACGCTCGGGGGCTTCGCCGTGGTCTTCGACGATGGCCGCCTGGGCTTCATCACCCCCGTGTCCAGCAAGTTCTCTACCGATGTGAGCGGGTTGGCCTGTCATGCCTCCTTTTGTGATGGGAGTGCCATATGCATGTTTGGTGTTTTGGTGATGGGATGCTGATTATAAATACAAGTTTTCATTTTTGGAAGCAGGGAAAATGGATGGAATACAGACAATACACACGTTCAGGGAAAGGAAGTAACATTCATAAATCATTTATTCCCAGCCCCCAATTTGTGTTCAGTTTAATCATTTTAATTGCGTAATGAGGGTAATGATTTAGAACAAGACTAAGCAATGTATTTTTAGGATACTGGGACATATGTAGAAAATTGAGTGTCTTGGTCACAGTTAATTTAATTAAGGGAATTCCACTTAAGTGACGTCCTGCTAATGTGTGTTTATTTACTCATTTGTTTTTTTGGGGTACAGGGGGCTTATGTCAGGGTACAGAGGTCTTTTTGTTTTGCAGTAGGGAAGTACAGGACAGTCATTTGAGTGAAAGCTCTGGACTTCTGGCTAAACATCCACAAAGAATAATGACATATTTTACCAGATGAGTTTTGCAAGGAGTGGGTTTTTTTTTTTTTTAACCAATTGAGCTGAAATAGACAGTCATAAATGTTAAGGTGTGTGCACAAAAGTAGCAAAAGAGCTTACGCTGACAAGACAGCCATTTCAAGTCTAAATTAGCGCCTTTTACAACAAGTTGCCTCAAAGCGCTTTACAGAAAACTTTGATATTACAGAATTAGCAGTAGGTGGATAATTTGAAGTTAAAGCCAGACAACAATGGAGAAGAGGAACCAAAAACTCCAGTGTGGACTGAGACACAACCTGTCTCCTATTTTTCATGCTGCTATTTCATCCATCCCAAGGATGATCAACACCTTTTCACATATCCATCAGGAGGGCCATACCTAACAATACCCCCTTTATTTCAGTCACTGGTCATCATATGTAACGACCCCCTATTCTCTAGGACTCTAACCTCACTTTTCTTACACTAATGAGTCTATTCAGGAATGGGTGTGGCCTGCTATCCTGATAGGTGTATAGGGATAGAATCTTCCCCACTTCCGTTAGACTGAAGAAGCCTTTTGGTAAAAGGTGAAATGTTTCTGCATTAAAGAGAAGTTCAGTTGACACGACTAAACTTCCAGATAACCTCACCTGGGCAACTGAGAATCTTCAGACATCCAGTGTGGAGAAGAAAAAAAAAACTCTGGGGGGCCCTAAGGTTGACTGGCTGCCCAGACCCTCTTGGCCATACTAGCATTACAGAATACATTGTTGAAAATGCAGACTATGAATGGCACTATAAGGTCCTTCTGTGCTCCAGGTGTGGGAGCAGATTTCTGCAGGCTCACGGTGACCCTTGGGCAAAGGCCCCATTCGGGGGGTACAGTGGGTGTAAGCAACTCCCAAAGGCATTCCACTCCGATGGTGCCCAGTTGGGCACTGGGTATACATATGGACATAGAAGGATTTCAGAAAGGGGTTAGGACATAAGGAACTGCCAGTGTCTGTACTAACAAAATATCAAAACAAACTTTCTCATTGAGTTAGGGGACCAGTGACATCATGGATTGGGTCATGTTTTGAGTGGGTGAATCTCAGCTGTTTATTGAAACGGTGTGATGTAAAGGTAAAAGGTGAGCACTCCTGGTGCTGTCAGTGTAGAAGGAAGCCCTGCCTGCACTGTGTTGGGATTTAGATGCTGGGTTGGAGTTTGGGTTGTGCTCCTTACTCGTGTCCCTCTTCAGCACCTGCAGGGGGTATGGGCAGCCGACGTGACAGACGGGACGTGTGTGGCCGTCAACGACAAGTACAGGCTCATGGCGTTTGGCTGTGCCAGGTGGGTTCGCCTCATCGTTTGGGGCATGTTTGTGGGGCTAAGCCTGTCTCACGTCCGTCTTATCTTCACCCAGTCTTGATCCCCGTTTTTATTTACTTTATTTATTTATTTTTTTTTACAGTGGCTTGGTGTTGGTTTATACCATAGACGCCACCACCGGATCAATGCAGTTTTCTCACAAGCTGGAGCTGACCCCGAAACATTACCCTGGTATGTCCCTGGTCCTCTGTGTTCAGTCGCTAGGGTTTGTGCCTTTAATGCACAGTCTTAATGCCTGTCGTTCCATAAGCAGCGTTTCACATCTTTTTTTTTTTTTTTTTTTTTTTTTTTTTTACGTTCAGGAACTGTGTGTTTTGCTGCCACCTACTGGAAGTAAAAACACAAACGAAATCTGTCCCAGTATTCACTCTGAGAGGATGTAGTTTATATTGGTTTAGGCTTATAAAAGATGTTCTAGCTATATAATTGGCAAATGGAATTCATTAGACCGAATTTATCTGTAAATACTGTGGTTGAACTATTTAATAGTTGATCTTATTTAATTGTTGCAGACATCTGGAACAAGACGGGACCAGTGAAGCTGATCCGCTGGTCGCCAGACTACAGTGTTGCCATGGTGACATGGGAATGTGGCGGACTCTCTTTGTGGAGTGTCTTTGGGGCTCACCTAATTTGCACACTGGGAGAGGACTTTGCGTAAGTGGATGCAGTAGACTGCAGGAAGTCCTGCCTGAACAACCTGTCCCCTTATAAATATACATCATTAATACTATAATCAAATTCAGAACTGCTTCGTTTTACGTTTTAAATTGAGTTATCTGGCTTCAGAATGCGTAACTATATTAAAAGGACATGGTATGTTTTAATTTTACCACTTAAAGCCATTTTATTTAACATAGTGTTTCTCCAGCAATAGAAAGGCTTTTCTTAGGCTCTGTGCTTTGGTACAGATGTGAGTGCATCTCCCTGTAATGCATCTGCCTCTCGGTTTTCCATTGTACCTGAGTGCGGCTGCGACTCTCTCTCGCCAGGTGTCGATCGGACGGCACAAAGAAGGACCCCATTAAGATCAGCTCTATGGTCAGTCACTCTCCATGACACTCTTTGGAAATACAATGTTCATGTGTTCAGTGGAAGTCTATGGTTAGTTTTTATGCATCAAAGAAAGGGGTTTGGGTGGGCTGGTCCAGTCAAACATGTCTCCCGTCTGTCTCGCAGAGCTGGGGTGCGGAGGGGTACCACTTGTGGGCTCTCAGCAGCAGCGAGGGGGGGCATAGAAGCCACTCTGAACAGCCCCTCCAGCAACCTGTCATCCTTCAGCTTCAGTTCATCAAGAGTGCTTTGACAGTGAACCCCTGCACAGTGAGGGCGCATGCGCGCACACACACACACACACACACAGTGGCCTTTCTGCTGAGCACCCTCAACCCCACTGTCCTCAAAACAGATTTGTTCAAGGCATCTCATCAAGAACCTGTTTAGTTCTCATTTGCCTGTTGATTTCTAACACCAGTTTGCTGTATAGTCACCATCCCACCTTGCATTACTAGGCGGGCTCACTCTGTTTAATTATGGTGATGCTAATAAAGAGAGACCCGCGGTGTCCCTGCTGTGGTGTTGTGTGAAATGATGAGTGTTGATGCTCTGCTGTTGTGTGACTTTGGTAACCCAGAGCAACCAGGAGCAGGTGCTGCTGCTGGGGGAGGACCGGCTGTACCTGGCCTGCGGGGACCTCAACCCAGGACACGGATCCCCGGAGCAGCACCTTCCCCGGGATAGCAGCCCCCTTCACCCCCCCTCCACCTCTTCGTCAACGGCCTCTCAGGGACTGAGCACTTTACTGGGCCACAAGCACTGGCACGTGGTGCAGGTGAGGATGACGATGTACGCTAAAGATGCCCGTGGCTTTATAGCGGGACGATGTTGGGTTTGCTTGGCCTGATACAGCTTTGAGACAGTAAAGCAGCCCTGGTATGGCTTTGACAGCTCTTCTCACTGCTGTCATTTCAATGTTTACCTTCAGCCTTAACAGCCAAAGAATATGTCCTGTATATAACTTGTGCTCATGACCTTAAGATCATATAACTGTGAAGGAAAAATAATTGGGTAAACACTCACAGGCTCCTGTCTCTCTGTCTCTGTCTGTCTCTCTGTCTGACTGACTGACTTTTTTTCTTTGTCCTGTAGACTCAGAGCACATACTTGGAGAGCAACTGGCCAATACGGGTATGTAATGCATCTTTCTGTAAGGTTAATTTTTTTTAAACACTTGTGCCTTATTATTGATTTTGTTTAACATGTATGGGAATAAGAGATGTGTATTATGTAGTCTTTATTTAATGTAGGAACTTAGTGGTGGTAATGTTTAGAACATGGGATTTTGTTTTGAGACCCCATCATCCTTTCTGTCCTCCAGTTTGCCGTCATCGACACGCCGGGTCAGAGTGTGGCCGTGGCAGGCAGGCGTGGCTTTGCACATTACTCCCTCTTCACCCGCAAGTGGAAGCTTTTTGGCAACATCACCCAGGTATTTAACAGGTGTCGTCTGCCCAGCTGGTGTTTGCTGTAAAGAAGATCAGAAACCTGGTACTACAACGGTGGATAATTTTGACCAGCAAACCTAACCCCCATGCTCCATTTCACGTGTTTAATACCACTGTGTGTAAACTCTTGCTTTTAAGCAGGTTCTCATTTCAGGCTGCAAATGTAACCGCGTAAATCGAAACGTAATTCTTATTGGAATGGTCGTATGAAGTTTCGTGTGGTTCTTTAGCCTTTAATTTCCCTCTACGTCGATTATAGGAGCAGAGCATGACAGTCACTGGGGGCCTGGCGTGGTGGAATGACTTCATCGTATTGGCCTGTTACAATTTTATCGACCAACAGGAGGAGGTGGGGCGTGTTTGCAAGAAATAATTTAGCTACTGTGAGACAGTAACAGCACGTTTTGTCTGTGCTGTCCCCGCTCTCACTCACTGTGAAGATTTGTCTGCTTATTAAAGCATGTCCGACATTTTCAGCCTTTTGGAATGAGTCAAGGAACTGAAGTGTTTATAATCTCCTTTTGGTAGTGTTCCAGGTGCTACTTCAGACATTCAGATCTAGTTTTATGGAACAGTATGTTTAGTATGTAAATAAAATGAGAACTTTAAGTGCAGTCCATTTTAATGAAAAACAGCTGGCAGCCAAATATAGTATTAATTTTTATGAAGCTTTGTGCATTTTTGGACTAACAACTATTTATTGCCTTTTGGTAACCACTTTATATGTTTTACTGAAATTTGCATTAGTTATTACAAAGTTACGTTTTTATATAGATTTTTAGGGTGGGTTTAAGTGTAATATTGTATCCAATATTTTTATTTAAAATTTTTTTTTTTTTTTTTTTTTTTTTTTTACAACAAAAACTTGCACAGAAAACTTTAAAAAGGTTTCAAAAGCATTTGTGGAGAAAATTTATTAACGGCAAAAATTCCTCGTTGACCTTCTGTGCTCAGCTGAGGCTGTACCTGCGGTCGTCGAACCTGGACAACATGTTTGCCAGCATGACGAAGCTGCACTCGGACACTCTGCTGCTGAATGTGTTCCGTGACATGGTGATCCTGTTCAGGGCGGACTGCTCGATCTGCCTCTACAGCATCGAAAGGAAACAGGACAGGTAGGCAGGCACGGTGGGCAGCTCTTCCTCCAGGGCGTTTTCCCACAAATTACCTCCCCCGCCGGTCTTTGCTCTTGTAACAGTTTGCGGCCTTACCGACTGCTGTTTTGTCTGACTAAGCATGTCTTCTGCTTATGTTCTTAGTCCAAACCCGACTGCCAGTGTAGAACTTCTGCAGGAGGTCTCCATGTCCCGCTACATTCCTCACCCTGCCCTAGTGGTGTCTGTCACACTCACCTCTGTGCGCACGGAGACGGGCATCACGCTCAAAGCCCCGCAGCAGGTACAGTGTGATCCAACACACTACTGGTGCATGTACAGCAACCAGTTTCTCCTGAAAGGAGATACAGTGGTCATCCAAGACCTGGCATTGGCAAAGTGAGAAGTCCTAGGGAAAGACCTGCTACATCAAAAAGATGGATAATTATAGATCTCATAGAAGGATCTAGTTGGATAAACCTGTGATGTGCTCCAGTTTCTTTGCCTTACAGCTTGTTTAACCTGTTGTATAAGAGTTGTTTGGTCTTTGTGGAGCAGGTTGTGTATTGGCTACGACCTGCGGTATGACGTGTAGTATGGCTGATTAAACATGACAGTTACAATGGAGTGCTTGTGGACCCCACAGGCCTGTGTGGCGGAGAGTGTAATGCTGAACCTCGCTGGTCAGCTGATCATGCTGCAGAGGGACCGCTCGGGGCCCCAGGTACGAGAGAAGGACACCACGCCCAACCAGAAGAAGTTGGTGAGAGAGCTTTCACACTTGCTGTCCGTTTGAGTCTCCATAGCTTTGTGCTGCTTGTCTTTCCAATCTGAGCGCTGACGACAGCCGGTTTTCTGCTTTGGTGTGTGATGTCTAGTTCCTGACTTGTTAAACTGAGCATCTTTGTTTTTCGTTTCTTCAGTCGTACGTGACTGTTCTGTTACTGCTGAGTGACATGCACAGAGCTGTTTGGAGTGTGACCGGCGTGTTCCTCTTCCCCAGCTGCCGTTCTGCCCGCCCGTGGTGCTTGCGCAGTGCGTGGAGAACGTGTGGACGACGTGTCGCACCAACCGCAAGAAGCGCCACTTGCTGGAGGCCCTGTGGCTGGCGTGCGGCGAGGCGGGCATGAAAGTGTGGCTGCCGCTGTTCCCGCGTGACCACCGCAAGCCGCACTCGTTCTTGTCGCGCCGCATCATGCTGCCCTTCCACATCAACATCTACCCGTTGGCGGTGCTTTTCGAGGACGCCCTGGTGCTCGGCGCCACCAATGAGACGGTGCCCTACGACGGACTGGCGGAGCCGCGTGGCCCCCCTGAAGCGCTCTTCCCCTTCTGCACGGTGGAGCGCACTTCACAGATCTACCTCCACCACATCCTGCGCCAGCTGCTCGTGCGCAACCTTGGCGAACAGGCGTTGTTGCTGGCGCAGTCCTGCGCCGGGCTGCCCTACTTCGCCCACGTCCTGGAGCTCATGGTGCACGTGGTGCTGGAGGAAGAGGCCACGTCCCGCGAGCCCATCCCCGACCCGCTGCTGCCCACCGTGGCCAAGTTCATCACAGAGTTCCCCCTCTTCCTCCAGACCATCGTGCACTGCGCCCGCAAGACAGAGTACGCCCTCTGGAACTACCTGTTTGCCGCTGTCGGCAACCCCAAGGACTTGTTTGAGGAGTGCCTCATGGCTCAGGACCTGGACACGGCCGCTTCCTATCTCATCATCCTTCAGGTGGGCGTTTTGTTTCCCAGGACAGCAGCGCTGTCCGTGTCTCTTCACCTTGCTAGTCGTGTGTGTGTGTGTGTGTGTGTGTGTGTGTGTGTGTGCGCTGAAATTTTTTTTTAGAGGAGTGTTAACCCTCTGAGGCAGAGCTCAACCATTTGGTAAACATTTTCAATTGGATACACTGTTTTTTGGTGTTTAAAACAAATGCTGGCTTTGATTTTAGATTTGAGGTTAGTATCCATAATGTCATCTGGCGGTTTTTTTTTTTTTTTTTACCTTCTTTCTTTCAAGGGCATTTCTTTAATGTCTGATTTAGCAGATGTGGTTTATGGCTGTACTTACTGTTCAAGTAAAAGCAGTCCACAATATTACTCCCATACACTTGAGAGGTCCTTACCCTAAGTGTTAAAATATAAAACGTCCCCTGAAAAGATTCAATGATTTTATTCTCTAAAGACAAAGGTTTGAATGTCTTGGTCATGACTGCAGTTAAGTGTTAACACATCGTTTTCAGTGTAATGCTAAACATATTACATGTCTCATTGTAGAACATGGAGGTCCCTGCAGTGAGCCGACAGCACGCTACGCTGCTATTCAACACTGCCCTGGAGCAGGGGAAGTGGGACCTCTGCCGTCACATGATCAGGTTTCTCAAGGCCATTGGCTCAGGGGAATCAGAGACCCCACCCTCAACACCAACCACTCAGGTATTGAAACTGTTATGTCAGGCACCCCGTTGCTTTGAAACACAAAAGCATTTCAGTTTCTTGCTAAACAGCAGATGCGTGTTATAATTTCCAGCCCCGCAATTTTCTTTTCTTTTTTTTTTTGTGCGAGATATGTGATGGACAGCAAGTTATTTTTTTTTATATATATTTTTTTTTCCTCCCTAAAGTATCATGTCATCAACATGCATACAGTTTCCTGTGTGCCCTGACCACCTCAAGCTTTATTATTATTATTTTTTTTTAACCAGTGTGTAACATCTAATCTATGCAATTTTCATGGCCCGTGTCCAGCAGGAAGCCAGCCCCAGCGGTGGGTTCGAGTTCTTCCGGCACCGAAGCATCAGTCTGTCTCAGTCTGCTGACAGCCTGCTGACCGGGAAGTTCAACCTACAGAAGACCCTCAGCATGCCTTCAGGCCCATCAGCCAAGAGGTATCCAGGGGTGGGGGTGCTCGGTGGGGTGTTTGGCCAATACAAAGGCTGCTGGGCCATAACTTGTGTTGCTCTTGGGGTGAGACATGGCTTTTTCTTTTCTGACACGTAGGATATGTTTGATGTTGCTGTTTTAAAAGAGGGTGATTGACATTGACACATTAAGTTTAATCGGGAAATAAAGAATGCATGGAAACTTCTGCATTTAAAAAACGTAATAGGAGCTCTTTGAACAGCTGCCTCTGTTACTATAATATTAGCAATTTAATTTTTTTTTTATTTGGATAAATTTTTAGTGGCACACTCGAAGGCTAGCAGCGCGAATACCTAGACGATGACCGAAATAGCATTTGTGTTCCTGGCCCTGCCTCTACGTGTGTGGGGAATGAATGCTCCCCTCTTTCACTCTGTGTTGGATGGAGGAAAACACTTTCTTGCGTGATGCACTTTATCCCTGTGTGTGTGTGTGCGCGCGCGCGCGTGCGCGTGTGTGGGAAGGAGGTGAATCTCCTCAGAGCTGTGTTCTGTCCCACAGTGCCGACAGGTGGAGTAAAGACTCGGACTCCACGGAGAGCATGTACATCGACATGATGCTGGGACGCCACGCGCGACACCTGCTCGAGCAGGTCCGCCTTAAGGACCTCGGCTACTTCTCAGCACAGCTGGGCTTCGAGCTCATCGGCTGGCTCTGCAGAGAACGCACACGCGTCGCCCGCGTCGACGACTTCGTCACGGCGCTCAAGCGGCTGCACAAGGACTTCCTGTGGCCCTTCCCTGTCATCCCAGCGTGCTCCATCAGCTCTCCTTTCAAAAACGGACGTTACCGCACAGGTGAGCCGAGCCGCCCCGGCACCTCAGGTCTCGCCTGGCGTCCCGAGCCCGCCGCCTGTTCTTTTGGCAGAAGTGAGCCCCCACTTAGTGCTGGCTGTGCTGCATTCAGTGTCACTCTTGTGCTTTCACAACATTACTGAAATTCCCATAACCTGAATGATAGTACCTTGCTTACATTGGTGGGAATTTCATCAGGGTTCTGCATTTCTAAAGGTTATTTAATCTCTTATGCTTTTCCACACAGCCACATTTTTAAGTAATCCTTTAAATCCAGTCATGGGATGGGATTATGTTCTTGTTGTACTTGACAGTATTGCATGCTAGTTGTTCATCCTGGTGCTTTGTAGTGGAGTTACAAGATGTTCTCTCTCTGTACAATAGGACTTGGGAGTAAACGGATCAAATGCTATACTGTGGTCTTGTCCTTATCAGCCAGGGAATTGGTGTTAGACTAGCTGCTGCATATACCAAAAGTCGAGCTTTTAGTATATTAAAGTTCTTCAGTTCTAGATGCTTTTCTGTGCGTTGGACACGACTGACGTTTGCAGTGTTTTCGTCCCTGTGACGGTTACACGTTTGCTATTTACACATGCTCTGCTTTCTTTCTCAGTGTTGAGCGCACAGCTGCTGAAGTCTCAGTCTGCAGACAGTCTGCTGAACAGCGATCTGGACTCTGCGCACCACCAGGTGGCACCAAGGAGCCACAGCTGGCTGGATAGCCTTGGTACAGAGCAGAAGGAGATGGAGACAGGATCTTCACATGGGCCACAGCCCCAGGAAGCCTTTCTCTCACCTCTCATCAGCAAAGGTTTGTTTTGTTTGTTTTGTTTGTTTTGTTTGTTTGTTTTGGCAAGTCTGAGTAATTCTGTGTATCTCAGAGAGTGGTTCCTCATATATATTAGGCTTAATGTGCATGAATGTTTTAGTAACATGTTACTTCCTGTATAAGGAAGTCATGGCTGGTTTTGTTGTCATGTGGGCAAGGGGGGCGTGGCTGAGCTGTAACTGGTAATTGGTTCGGCAGGTGAGGAGTGTAGCATCGGCTCTGCCACAGACTTGACAGAGACCAGTTCTGTGGTCGACGGCGACTGGACCATGGTGGACGAGAACCTCTCCGGTCTGAGCCTGTCTCAGTCTGAGCTCGAGCACATCTCCATGGAGCTGGCCAACAAAGGGCCGCATAAGTCCCAGGTGCAGCTCAGGTGAGGCACTGACACCATGCAGCACACCTGCTGTGGATGCGGAGCCCTAACGACACTCTGACCATGGTCAGAAGGTGTACATGTGAGCTTACCGTTGGCGACTATCCGTGTATATGAGGCCGGTTAAATCAAACTCGTTGATTCATATCTACTTTACTCCTGCCGTGGACACCAGTTGACTTTCCTCTTATGCTGAACTTGCTTGACGTCTCAGATACCTGCTCCACGTCTTCTCGGAGGCTTGCTGCTTGGAGTGGTGCGTGCTTATTGGGCTCATCTTGAGAGACGTGAATGTCATTAAGCACGTCCTTCACCTGCTGGACAGCCCCGACGTCCCGGCCGAAACGATCCAGAACGTGTGCAACGGCTTGTTGGCTGTGGACGCATGGGCTGCGTCAGAATGGTGAGCCCCCCACCCCCTTTTACTTTTGTGCTTACTGATGGCTTTCTGTAGACTACATGTGATCACTGTGGTGTTGTTGGAACCCTGATGGAGCAGCTTGGTGTCAGTGCTGGTGCCGTGGTGCTGGGGCTTGTCCTCCCTTTGACTTGTGCCTCCTTTCTTGTTCTCCTTCCCCCACGGCCCTGACCCACAGCCTTGGCTACAAGCCCTTCCTGGGCCTCATCCAGCCGCAGCTGCAGAAGTTGCTAGGCACCGTCGTTGACTCGGTCCAGCCTGAGGCCTTCCAGCCCGCGAGTGTGTCTAAGCTCCTGGAGCCCACAAGCCCCAGGATGGAGGACAGTCGGGGCCCGACACCCCTGTGCAGCAACGTTCCCACGGAGACCCAGGGCAGTTCCGCACGGCCCGCGGAGGACCCTCCTGTGGAGGAGCACGACGAGCAGACGCTGGAGGACGGCTCTTACGACTGCACCCTGTCCTGACCCCAGAGCAAAACGGCCAACGGAACCACAGCGACCTGTTTCAGCGTCCCTCTAATTTGGTTATTTTACGGTATTTGCTTTGCATCCGGGAGGATAGATGTTTGCCTACACGTGAATGTGTGTGCGTGCGCGACTTAAACATCGAGTGAAGTCGAAGGCAGTTCCTCTGCACCCTGTAACAGTGCATTTAAAAAAAAAAAAATCAGGGCTCTTGGAATTCTCCAAGCAAATGTTTTTGGTTATCTTAAGGTCACTTTGTCAGTATTAGTGCTCCACAGATTGCACCCTAGAAGGTCCAGAGAGAATGTCTGGGCTCATTTTTAGCGACGTGGCCGTAGCCACGGAAGAATACCGTACTCTTCGCGTCACTGAGTGGGTAACGAGGCGAAAGTGGAAATAAGGCCGTAGGAAGTACTGTCCTGCCCCGCTCATTAAATTGCGCATCAGCTTTTCCACCGGGGTGTGGTGTTCTAATCCCAGAGGTGTTCTGTGAGCACAAAGCACAAAGGGGGGGTTTCGCGGTTGTGTTTAGCTCTTTGTTCTTTTTGTAAGTGGTGTACATGATGTTTGCAGGTGTTAGTGGGCAGGGGCTGAAGTGAAAGTCTTTTACTCGTGCCGCGGAGGCTCCAGAGTTTGTGTGCGTCCTCAGACTGTCAGGATAATTGGAGTTTTGAGTCGCTGTCAAACCCTCACAGGTGACATTTTTAATCGGGTTTTTACGCCAGCGAATGTTTTTTGTGTAATGTAAATACTAGTGTAGCGTCCATTGTGAATACGGATGTACAGAAACATTGGACAATTCTCTCAGATACAGGACTTCTCCTATAGTCATATTTTGACTGTTTCTTGATATTAGGTGTGGTGTGGTTGAGCACATCAAATACCAAGGTGTCTAATTTGAGATGCGTCCGTTTTGGTGGAAGGGTCTCCATGTCTCATATCTTGCAGTGATTTAGAAGAACTAAAGCAATACAGGAAATATGATTTCTGTTGTCTGCTATTAATGTAAGACTTTGTTCAGAGCCTTAATGAATAATTGCTAATTTTTTCCAAGTGAAGTATTTTCATGGTTGTTTACACACGTACAGCAAGTTGCTATCCGTCTACTATTCTAAAGGGTTTCACTGACTGTTCAGTTGCTTTTTTTGTTGTCAATCATGTAAAATATTTATGGATGGTAAACCAAAACAAATGTGCAATTGCTATAAATATATTGTATATTTAACCATAACTGAGAGGGAAACCCTTAATTTACTCAGTTATGCAATGAAAGTAAAGTAACTGAATATAAACATTGTATAAATGTCCTCTGCTTAAAAGTATTGGCATGAAAAATTGCGTTCTCGGTTTCAATCCTATAATGTTAAATTTAGTAACTGTTTTTATTGACCACATTTTGCATGTGCTAGTGTTTTTACAAGTGTTTCTTTTATACTGTGATGCAGCAGGTCTTTGGAATCACTGCAGTAAATTAAACCACGACAGTGTCTTTCCCCCAGCTCCCTTAAAGCAAACGTCTGAATACGGGCTCGTGTTCAACAGAGCGCCGAATGGCAAACCTGTGCAGGAATGTTAGTGGTTCTGATGGCACCACTGTGCGTTGGGTTGAACAAAGTTCTGGTGTTCGCTACCTCTCCACGTTCGCGGTGCGCGGTATTACGACGCAGGCCTCACGAGAACCGAACGGTAGCCCGTTTGGTTGAGTGCAAACAAAAACAAGGTGCCCAGATACCACTCAAGTTTTTGTAGGTTTAAGTGTGCAACACTTTCACGGGGCATGTTGGATGCCTTTGTTTTTGTTTGAGTAGACAAGGACTTGTTGCAATGGTATGTAAGGAGAATGGAGGGCTTTATTGGAGGAGGCTGTTAATCAGTTATTTTTGAATGAAAGAAATTGGCATGTGTGATGAAGCGGTAAACTAGGGTGTGCTCAACAGTACTGAGGCTGCGTACATCAAGGTGCCCCGTGCAAACTAGCTGGTGTCCTTTCTCAGCAGCAGCGTGAGGGAAAAACCACACACACACACACACACACACACACACACACACACACACACACACACACACACACACACACACAGAGAAAAAATTTTTTTTTTTTTTTTTTTGCACATACCATATAAAATTTTTGTGAAGTGTAACCTTATTTTAAATTTAAGGCAACATGGTGGAAGTTTTCAAAAGCTTGTTACTTTTTTGCTAACTTAAATTAAAATTTTTTTTTTATTGCTGTATTGAGTAGGACTAAGAGACATAGGTACAAAATCGTACACGTTTTTTTTGTTTTTTTTAATTACACTGTTTTGTAGACCAAGAGGCTATGACTCATTTTTAGCTACAAATTATGGATTTAATAGTGGAAGGTATCTTTAGCAGCCATAATACTTTAACCATGCATTAAGGCACAATTAAAAAAAAAAGTTAACCACAAGTTAACCTTTGCTATTTGTTTCATTATTAGAACCACATGTTGTACATGTTGGCAGTGTTGGATGTACCCTCATTTTTTCTGTTATGTAATAATGGCTGTTCTACCTTAAACAGTATTACAGTGATGCTTAACTAATATAAAAATGCATCATGAAATAGATCCATGTAGAAATCGCATATATTTGTTTTTTGGTTAGCTTTTTCTGTAGTGTCCTCAAAGAGACCAAACTATGGCTTTGAAAATGGTATCTTTTGCCTCCTGTTAAGTGCTGAGGAAGCACTCCACCTTACTTTCAGTTGTCATGTTAATGTACATGTTGGAGAAATGTTTGCCCCTCCCCCATCTAAAATGCTAATTTGGAGTGACTGAGTAACTGTATGGCATAGCTTTTATGTAATGCCTGCAGACTCTGCTACCCTTTTGTACAGTATACATGCAGTAAACGTTGGGAAGGACACTCTCAGACACGCACAGGCTGCTGAGCTGTGTTTAGGTTTACTTGTTACCTCAAGAACCAAAGAAAATGCCGCTGCCTTGTGTAAATGTTCCTCCAACGTCTGAGCACGCATGTGAAGAGAAGAGATGCAAACTTGTCTTCATGGTAATGGTCAGACTGTAATGTCTGAGGGGACAGACCCCTACAAACAGGAAAACTTGGATATTTAGTTAAATTTTATTATGGCATAGATAAATTTGAGTATGCCATTCAAACCAAGACTAAAGATAAAACAGAGAAATGCATTGTGTT
>JABJVR010000095.1:6302871-6322517 GCA_025773905.1 Chitala chitala
AATCTATTGCTGTGTACAATTATGTTTTACTGGGCTGGAACGTGGAGTCAAAGAGACAACTTCAATGCAGTGTACAGGTATGGTTTCTTGTACAATTACTTTTCTACTTCCTGTTTTTCTATTTTCTTGTATATAACGAACAATAAATTATTTTTTAAATCGTGTTTCACAATATTTTTCTCCTGAAGTCAGATTTTATGTGGCCAAAGTGGAATGTGAACGTGAGGTTTTCTTCTGTCACTGGTTGCATTTGGCATTACTGGATTCAGGACTGCGTAAAATGGTTAAGCCCACTATTTTAACTGTGGTGTAAAAGTGAGTTTTGGTTGGTGGACTTTACAAGCATGTATTGACTGTCTGCAGATGCGCACTATTGTGCACACAATGTATATCTGGCTCATCAAAGCCAAGGTGTGTCCCGTGGGCTGAAACATTACCAGTCTGGGCCCATAAGGGTGAAGGTGCCAATATAAAATGACTTGCTTCTAATATGTTTCAACTTGCATGGAACACCAGCTTGTTTTGGGTACAAAGTCACACTTTATTAAATACCTGGGACACTATGATACAGCAATTACCTACGGGCAAGTGCCTTAACGCAAAAGGCTCGTAATACAGTTGCTGGAAAGTGTAACCAATCTTTTGTCATTCTGACAGGCATAGTTTCTAGTGGACATAACTTCAACTATACATTGGCATTCAGTATTGTATATGCAGTTTTTCAGTTGGATAAAAATATCGTAACATTTGCTTAATTTCGCCATGCTGTGGCATTTACGAAGATGGACTTGTTCCATTGTCCACTGCATTAAAAAAAAAAGAAAAAAATTAACTAATGAAATGGGCCCTCAGCTGAAGAGGGGGGAAAAAAAAAAAAACTAGTCTTAAACCAAAAAAGCTGAAAAACCTGTCAATTGTGAGAGCTAGTAAATTCAGTATTTAAAAACAATATCAGTATAACCCCCCCATCCAATCAACTTCAACCACAAAAATTTAATCCAGTATCAATAGTATTTCACATGCATATTATATGCACAGTATAGTACATTAGTGTTGCATTGCAAGTGCAGTAATGATGTGCAGTAAGACGTATACCTCATCTATTCTACAATATGCATACAAATTCTCTACAATAATCATTTCCCACTTCAGTACATATAACCAGAGGATGAAAAACAGGAGTTTACTTCAGTGTAACACCTGTATAGTGCATTTCATCATACTATGGCTGTTAGCTTCACAGCTAAGTATTTATCTGTGCTCAGTATGCACAGCCAATTCATTTAATATGGGTGTAAATAGCACAATATTCCATCTCACCAGCTGTAACTGGACTCCTACATATTCCCACACTGTTATTCCCCTTGTGGTCTGTCTGAACCTCACCAGTTGTTGCATATTTTAAATACTGTCATTTAAAGAAACGGGTCAACAGCTGTGTAGAATGGGAATGATGTCATCAAGGTAGGTGCTGAACATGTTTCTACCTGTGAATGTTCAACCAGCTCATTACATACTCAATTACCAGTAGCCTTCAGAATTAAGGATAACTTAAGTTCATATCCACTGTTATATCTGGTTAAAACAAAACAGCTGTACATACCAATTGCTTTCTGCTTTTCCCATGTTTACAAAACCAGTCACACCTTTAAATGCTTCAACTATTCAGAGACTTGTCCAGATTCAACAGGAATTCTAAAAAAAGAACTGAAAATCTGAACACTGAGATTTAATACATTGACATTTTATTGCCCCCTGGGTTTGCCACCCTTTCAGAACGCTTGGGTTGTTGATAGGCATGTAGTTCTGTAAGATGCCAATCTGCTAAGACGAGTGCATCACCCCTCTGCAGTCACAACTCAAGTCAACTTATCTAGCATATGACTTCCTCATTTGCATACACACAGCCACCTACCAATCAGCTGCAGCCTGCTGTCAGCCCCTTGCTGAATTAAAAAAAAAAAAAATCCATATGTACACGAATGGGTCAATGCCACAAAATACCATGACACATTTTTAAAAATTAGTGTCCAGTGTTATTAAATGTGAAGGGTTCAGTCCTTTACTTCTGCCATGAGTATACACTACTACCAGCAGCTAAGACGGCGAAGCACAACCATTTCTCTAAGACTAAGTGATGTAGATGTTGAATCAAAACTAGTTTTTTTTTTTTTTTCTTTTTTTTCATTTTTTGGTTTAATAGGGTTTTAACAAATTAAACTGCCTGCTGCCTCATCTTTTACACGTATAAAAAGAAAACGACTTGCCTTCAGTTAAACCGCAATTTTAAAAAGTTACAGGTCCCTTGCGAGTCAATGAGACAGTCATTTCTGTACACCTTCGGTTGTGTTTATGTTTCACAGCTACAGGCTGTTTAAAGACGGGCTCTGGATTCTGGATACACTGGCCTCATTCTGAAGGGGAAAACCGCATTGTTGGACAACAGTAAATTGCTACATTTACTTCTGCTTAATGATACGAATGAAGAGGTAGGCATGTAAGCTGGTTTTTTAACAAATCGATGATGTAGGGTTAGGAAAAAAAAAAAGAGGAGAATTTATGGGCTTTGTTGAGGCTGTGCATTGAGGACCTCCTGTTAACCCCACGTTAAGCTTGTTAACACAGTAAAGGGGTGGGTGTGACATGGACCTTCAGTATCGGTACATGTGATACGTGCTGACCCAGGAAGACGGGAAGGCCCAGGTGGGGAACCTCCTGAGCATCTCGTTCAATTCGGGGGTCTTCTGGTCCTCACCAAAAAGGTAGTGAGAGGCCACAGCCAAGGTAATGGCTTCTTCTGCGTCAGTCTCCGGAGCCTGGAGGCACAGCACAAATGTACGGCATGTTCTCTGGTGATACACAGGCAGCAGGTGGACCCATAACGCTCAACAAAACAGCTTTGTAGAAACACAGGAACATCTGGGAAATTAATTGCATTGTCACTCAAAACCTTTAACCATCTAAATAAACAATCAAAGTTATCAATGGTGTAACAAAGATTATTTATTTATTTATTTTTGTTAAAAAAATAACTAAAGGACAATATTTTTGAGGGAAAAATACATACCTGAATTTCAAACCAGAAATTCCAGACAGGGGTGTCAAGGCCATGAGAGTAAAAGATGAAGTACTCTCCATCAAGGTCGAACTGCGGGGTGCCGTTACCAAAAGACCAGCTGGACAAGACCGTGCCGTCACGAGGTTTGAGATAGAGCGACATGTGACTGGGTCCTACGGTGTACAGAGAAACAACATAGCTCTGTGGAACGAGCCAAGCAGTCATGGAGTCCATACTTTGAGGCATGCCAATAGAGTTAAATGCAGGATGGCAACTGAGCCACGGCAGAACGAGAAATGTAATATGTGCCCAAATTGATTAAAATGAGTCCTGTGTCTTTCTCTGTGAACATGTTCCATTTTCAAAGTATCCTGCGGTCCAGGCACAGTATTAAAGAGAAGAACATGAAGTAAATTGAATAATCAGACTTTTAAAATAAGATCTACTTTGAAAATGAACTGGAAGCTTTTAAAAACGTTCCCTTTACAAACATCACAGCATATAATATGCTAATACAAGATAAAATTTGTTATTGCATATTGTTCGATTATTTGAAGTCACATTAGACTTATTATTCATACCAAAGTGACAAAAATATCCACATTTTCATTTAAAAGAAAAAGATGAGAAATTCAAGACACATTTTACTACAATATTGTGAGTGTGACTGATGTAAAGGGGGCCTGATGATTTTCAATGATGGACAGAGATGTGACAATGTGATTTCAGACACCGGTGTATACCTTTAACCTCAAAAGAAAATTTTATTGTGCCCCATTCAGTTTCTTGTTTGGAAACGAGCTTAAATTCAACAGGCGACTTTGGTGACACCTCAGGGGCTGGAAGGTACCAATTTTTCCTGAAAGGAAAGAAAAGAGAGGGAGAGAAAATCTTTCAGCTCCTTGTCTTGCTTTGTAAAACCGAAATAAACCATGCTGATGTGGGGGGTGCAATCTGCACAGCAATTCACTTTGTGTTTGTGGAGTCAGTGAGAACCCAGAGAACATGTAGTCTATGGTACACACTGAACGTTTGTGGACTCTGAGTTTTAGAGTTCACTGACTACTAAATCCTCTCCCAGCCAGGAAGGACATAAATTCCAGAATTCAGCAGGCACTAAATCCAAACATTCCTTTCCTGGTGAGATGTCCCCGGGCCAGGCAGGCGCACAGACAACCAAAGTGGTCTCTTACTTGACCAGGAACTTCACAGGCAGGAACCAGGGAAAGCCGCAGAAGGGGAGGTCCTCACGGCATTTCTTCCTCACGGTGTCGTTGAGTTCTGGTATGTACGGCGTTATGTGATGCATGCCTGTGTAGTCAAGGCTGTTGACCCAGAGGCCGGAGTCCCTGCTCTCCACCTCGCCGTCGAGCCCGTGGAACACACGTGTGGTGTGCTGGAGGGAACAAGCAAACCAGACTGAAAGTCATGTTGGTGCTTCTTCTGTAAGCCCTATATGCTCACATGAAGACAGTGTCTGTATGAAGACCTGAACTATGCTACCTTACCTACTTGTATTTGTTTATGACAAGGGTAGGACTCAGACCCCCCCCCACAGCAGAAGGTAAAGCAAATGTAATAAGATTGTCAGGTTGAGGGATTTTTCTCTGTATTAGCCAGAAATACCTTGAATCCACACTATGCTGTATTACTAATCAAAAATTGAGCGCAGGTACTTGTTAAACACCACAGTTTGAGAAGTTTTACCTGCAAGAAAACACGCTTGGGCCGCGGGCTAGCAGGGTCAGCTGAGTAGGGGAAGAACAGACCACAGGAAACCAGTACCAGCGTGACCACGAAGACCGTGCTCAGGCCAGCTAAGACCCATTTGGTGCTTTTGGCCAGGTAGATGAAATGGAGCTGTGGAGAGAACCTCAGGCTCATTTCTGCTCCAAGAGCGCTTCTGTGCAAGAACGTGCCGGATGACCACAGACAGTGCTGCAAAACCCACCAAATACGAGAAGAGGAAGATGGAGCCCAGGGTGACAAGGGAGGCCAGGACTACGTCCGGGGGTATCTCCGTGCCACTCCGCCCTAAGATGGGGCTGAAGATCTCAAACACCACCCAGATGAGGAACATAAAGTGCACATAAGGCAGCACCAGCCCCACGAGGTAGAGCACCGAGTACTTCACTGAGGCTCCTTGAGCAGAAAACAGTAGAACATTGCAGAACAGTGACAGGTGGAAATTACTGATGATCAATAGGAAACAGCTTCTCACAACTCTGTGCCAGGGACAAACAACTCTGGCAATGCTGGTTTAATCCATGTTGTAATAAAGCACTCCGAGCCTCGTCCTGCTAATTTTCACTACATTTTAATTAGCCCCTGGTTTACATGTGAAGCCTGATGTTGGTGGCTGAAATGCTATAGTGCAAGTACTGCTCTGTATGGCTACAGAAATCCTTGACCCTGTTCAGTTGAGTTTTCTAATTAAAAGCTGTGACACAAATACTGAAAACAGTGGTGGTGACAACGCAAATGCAACCAGCTGCGAGTTAACTTGAACGGCACGCTTGAAACAAGCACTTTTCCGAGACGTGTGCCTGGCCAAAGTGGCGAAGGCGGGTGCTGTGCTGGTCATCAGTAAAGGGCCTCACCTCTCCTTCTGAACTCGGTGGTGAGCAGCAGTTTGGCAGCCAGTGGGAAGGCCACCATGAGCAGGGGCACGTAGGCAGAGCAGAGGCCCATCTGGGTGAGGTAGACCAGGGCACAACACCACAGGAGGAGGCTGACGTCAAAGAAGAGCTCCCCCAGCTCCAGCCGCCGCACACCCTGCACGGCACAGCAAGAGGCACAGAGTCAGCAAATTCACATGAAACCAATAACAGGTAAAGGAACAAACTATCAAATTCCTATTTCCCCCCCCCATCACTTTTTTCTAAAGCAGCTGTGAATGGTACAAGTACATGTTTAAAATTAATTTGTTTAAACTGGTCACTCCCTACAAATTTCAAGTTCTCAACATCTGTATAGCATGGCAAATTTTACTTTTCACTTGCTGCACAAGAGGCCACTTTGACAAAAAGGTCCCCCATCCTTGGTCTAAACTAACAAAGCCTGATCTGTTTATACAGAAAAATAAGAACACAAAAAAAACCATTGTGGCTTCTTGTCAATATTTTCCAAACAAAAGGTTTATAAAAAAAAAAAAAAAAAAAGACTAATAAGATTAATGAATTTTCTTTCTTGAACTCTCCTTTACTACACCATTCACTATGTATGCATTCATAAAATACAGTATTATTGAAATACTATGTTACACTTGTCATTTCTATGCCAAAGAAAGACATCCTTAAATTACACTGTGGTAAGTTCAGGGAATTCCAAACGTCCATTTTCATAGTTCACAATGTAAACGCACTACAGTAAACAAACAGCGATCTGCATCAGAAGAGTGGAAAAAAAACAAAACTTCAGTTAAGACCGATCGTTCATAAATTACCGTTTCCTGCAACAACACTCAGCCAACTACAATTTGCCTTGGGCTCTAATTTGTTTAACTCCATTGTAAATACTACTTATACGGTTAATAACCAACTTGATAAAAGCTACAGATATGCCATCAGAACGGCAGGCTAGCCTAGCCAGAACGCTCAGATTGCAACGTGCTGAACAAGACCCACCAACAGCACTTGAACAATAATTAACTGCACTAACAACCACCACAAGGTCAACTGCGTGGAACACCCTTTATCGGCAGTTACAGCGAGACGTCCCTGTGGCAGAGCACCTTGGAGACAGGTAAAGATCAGATTAAAATCCTGGTTCTCCTTGTTGTTTCTGCTGCAGTTTACAAAGCCTGTTTATACGAGTGAGAAAGATGAACTGTATAATTGCTTAGATAACTGGATGTATAACAACTGAGAACTACAAAGGGTCCCCTGCTAAGCATCTGACACAGAAACTTGTATGCATGACATGGCCGTTTTTTTTTTTTTTTCTCTCTCTCTTCCGGTCTATGTCCATTTCAGCTGACAAAAATAAACCTGCAATTTAACACCTCTTTTGTGGCAAAGGCTTGGTTTCTATAGCAAAGCGTTCACATGTTGAGCACCGTTTGATTGAGAGGTGTCCTCTTCACCCTTAAGCCAACACAAAAGAAATGGTAGACCTGTCTGAAATTTTAACTTCAAAGCGAGACAGCCATACCTATGTGAACTGTTTTCAATGGTGACAGCGCTATTTAGAAAAGGGTCAGGTTGTGAAATTCAACGACCTCTCCGCTTACACAATGTGCTGGATATCAGGTATTACCATCATTGCCAAAGTCAATCTAGAATACATTTGTGAGAAACAGTATGGGAAACGTTCAAGGATAAAACAGTGTGAAGCTCGTTTTTCTAACAGAAGAAAGTTATGCACAGGAAAAAAAATGGACTCAGTGTTTAGGATGTCAGTTCCAATTCTAAGAGGTGATGAACTCCACCATAAGTCCCTTCATAATTAGCGTGTTTGCTTGCGTTACTCAGCAGTGTATAGCACTGACCCCGTAGTACAGGTTCTTGGCCAGAGTGTGGACGAGAATCATCTTGCCGACTGAGGCGGAGCCGTAGAGGGCGACGGACGTGTAGAAGTGGTTGTACCAGAACATGGACCGGCCCATGAGGGACACAAGCAGGGCCACGATGAGCACGGAGAGCAGAGTGACAAACCAGCTGAGGAGCATCACCCCGGTGGCGTACGCAAGGTCCCGCACGTACAGGCCCCCTGTGGTGAGTACGAGAATCCTCTGATGACTAATACCAATTAAACACTTCTAACTCGAAATGAATTCTAGGTAAAAACACACCACACACACAATGGTAAATAAACATACAACTTCAAGTGGATTTAAAATTTATTTATATTTAGCATTGCAGGAAGCATCTAGGCTTGTCTTTGGTTCAGCCGACTAATTGTCCTCTCTGGTAACTCGAGTTCAAGCCAAGGTCACCCCTGTAACACGTCAGTGCATGCTCTGAGTGATGTCCTTGGCCTTGTGCCTTATGCTGCCTGGGATAAGATCCAGGCCTAACTAGTCCTCCTGCAGCTTTGTCCAGGATAAGCAGTCAAAAGTGAAAATGACATACAGTGGCCCCAAAGAGTATTTGGACACTTAAGCCATGCTATAAAATCTAATGATTTTTAAAATTACATAAATGGTACTTGGTTTAACATTTTATGTTAAACAAAAGATAAAATTAAAGACATTTTAAGAAAGTCCATTTTTATTCTCAAGCCTAGTGAAACGTGTTCATGGGTGATGTGATTAACTACACTTGGTTTTGGAACACCTGTGTGTTCATACAGATAGCTCATACACCCACGGTAGATGATCCAGCAGTTCTTTTCACAGAACTTTTGTTAACCATTTTTACAATTGCTGTGAAAGGTCTGGGATCACATCCGCATGTAATCCAAGCATATGTAAAACACACAACAAAGAAGAGGTGAAGATGACAATCAAACACCAACGATCTCACCTCTGCTGCTGGGAAGGGAGCACCTCTTTCCCAAGTAGAAAAACGTTGCCATTGCAGCCATGTAATTGAGTATGGTGCCAACACGAGCTGGGTAGGCCACCATAAATACGCCCAGAAGGTCAAAAAACACCATGTTGCCATGGCGATACTCAGAGGAATTGGCCAGCTTCTCAGACATGGCGAGGTGTTTTAATACAGCCAGGATGTTGTCCCCTGTTGCAGCAGAAAATGCCAAGTCAGCTAAATTCTTCTAATATTTCTGGGCACTTAAAAACACTATTTACAAAAAAAAAAAAAATCTATAATGACATAACAGCACACTACTCTTCTTTTGGTTGCTCCTGTTAGGGGCCGTCACAGCAAAGCATCCATCTTCATCTCACTCTGTCCTCTGCATCTTCCTCTGTCACACCAAGCACCCAAATGTCCTCCTTCACTGAATCCATAAACCTTCTCCTGCCTGGCAGCTCCATTCTCAGTATTCTTCTTCCCATATATCCCATATCCCTCCTCTGCACATGCCAAGCCATCTCAATTCTGCTTCTCTCATTGTCTCCAAACTGCCCTACCTGCTCTACCTCTGACGTACTCATTTCTAATCTTGTCCATCCTTAGTGCTCCCAATTTGAATCTCAGCATCTTCAGCCCTGTCTCCTGTCTTTTTGTCAGCACCGCTGGCCTCCGTACAGCCTTGTAAGCTTCCCTTTCACTCCTACGGACACCCTTTTAATCACACATCACTCCTGCCACCCTTACTCACCCATCGCACCTCGCCTGCACTTTCTTTTTCACTTCTCAATGAAACAGGATAAGCAAGCACAAAAATCAAAGCCAAGCTTATGATATTCCTATGTGAGATATTAGCTACATCTCGCATATCTTGCTATGCGCAAAACAGTGACATAAAAATCCTGAATGTCTGAGATAAATTATTGGGTCAGATGCACAGAGATATCAGAGAACTGCAATCTCTCTATAGTTTGTCCAAATTGCACCAAACAGGTGAGGCTAGTTGACCACACTTAACTCGCTGGATCTGAAATGACTGAGCCGGGTTTCATAGAGATCGTTTTTTAACGGGCCCAGAGAGCTTTCACACTGTATCAGCCATATTGTGGCGGCCAAGGCACCATGTGCACCGTCAACCTACCAGCTCGCTGAATGGAGTCCGTCAGAATCCTCTCCGGAGTGTCATACTTGGTGTGGTAAATGTAGCCGTTCTCAATGAAGGCCAGGTCAATCCCTGCAGATGGAGATCACACATGGACAGTGCGGTTCACTTTATTTCTACTGCAATTAATTTTTTTACGTAGCACCTTTCACCAGCGCTGCCCCAGGACACTGAACGGGAACGCAGAAGGAAGAACAAATACAGAGCTGAAGTGTTTTAGCCCGAGCAGGACGGGCGCATCGAGTGTGGAGAAGTGACAGGGACAAAAACCACACAGAAGAGCAGGCTGAACTTCTGCTGTTGAGACACAGAGAACACACACCTTGGCATCTTGCTCTGCAATTTGATTCATCCAAATAAGGAGTACGTTCACGTAAAATGCTGAGATTTTTTTATTTATTTTTTTTAAATCGCAATTTAAATATTTCTGAGTTTTCACTTCTCACTCAGATTTACGCCCAGTTTTCCATACCTTTTACAGTACATATATTGCCAATTCCAAAAGATAACAACTCTTTTGAACAGCACAGACTGAAAAGGAATTCAGTGAAGAACTAACTATATGTAGTTTAAAGCAAAAATTACAGTAAACTCCCTTGTATCCGATATTTAAATAACTGGAACGCTAAACTTGAAAGAAAATGAAGACTTAAATAACACACAAGTTAAAAAAGTGAACAAAGAGACACTAATTACCAGGAATGTTTCCGAAGTCCCTGTAGATACGAAAGTCAGTGTCGGAGGGAATGACCCCACTCTGGAAGACCTCCTGACCAACCACTGAGGCAAAGGGGTGCTTGGCTGCTTGCACGTAAGCCTGTACCAGCCAAGGGTTCTCAGGACCTTATCCACGATGGAGGTCAGCATTTACATAAAGCAATAAAAAAAAAAAACCCACTGTATTACATCCATACACATCCGTATCTTAACTGGATGATCAGATACTCTCTGTCTGTACATGTCATGGCTAGCCGAATCTCAGTGACGCATTTCCAACTGAAATGTTGACAAATTGCACAGTAGCAGTTTGTGTACCTGTCTGGAAGACCACCTCTTTTCCCCCAACACCTGCTGCCTCCAGGTTGATGAAGGCTCTGATAAGCGACGCCCAAGGATGCTGAGTGATGAACCCATGGCTGGCCTAGAGAAGACAAGGCAAAACACATAACCAACCTGAAATTACAGCTAATGCATGACCATCTAACACATGACCGCCAGCCTGGTGGCTCAATGGGTACAACATCAGGCTGGGATACAGAAGTCTCCTGGTTCGAATCCCAGCCCAGCCACCAGGTGTGTCCTTCAGCAAGACACCCAGTGCTAGCTTGTTGTAACACGTATGTGGAATGTTTTAAGTCCCTTTGGATAAAAGCGTCTGCTAAATGAACTGGTTGGTTGATGTTACCCACGTTACTTACATTTTGTACTAAAAAAATGAAATCTCAGAATGCAGTACTATAGAGCATTTTATCCAGTAAAACATGATCACTCATGAGACAAAGGAAATCCGAAGATATTTATTGCAGACAAATCATACAGGCTACATATGCAACTAACGTGTTTAAACACATATTGAAGATTAATAAAATGATGGGGGTTTTTGTTATCCCTTAGCTAACATGAGAAGCAATGGCTCAGGCCCTGCAAAAATCATAACATCTGAGCATGGATTTTGTTTTCTACACACACAATGGGGAATTTGTTTTTAAACAAATAGAAATAACGTTCTGTCAAATTAGGGATGAAAGTTGACTGACAGACACGCTGCACGCAGGTGCGGACCGTGCACCTCCTGCATGGATCCTCACCTGAAGCACGTTCTCTTCTGCACCATTAAAGAGGAACACGACCCCGTGCTGCAGCGGCGCAGGCAGGCTGGCCAGAGAGCGGAGGACCTCGAGCATGACCGCACAGCTGACTGCGTCGTCGCTCGCTCCTGCACATGGGAGATGCAGAACAGCGTGTCATTAGCATTAACAAAGGACCTCTGCATTACAGCGGCATGCTGCGCTCTTCACCTTCCTACGCAGCGCAGAACACACGACGGCAAAGAGGAGTCAGACCACGGGTTAGGATGAGGATTCTGTTAATGTGCTCCGTCAGTGTAAAAAACAACAGTCAAAACCTTGGTGGAGTTGAGTAATCAAACCTTTAAAGCAATTGATTTTTGTAACAATAGAGGAGACTCATGTTTTTCCTTTTAAATTTACAATTCTGAATTATTATTATTTATACTGATGTCAGCTTCCTCACGGATGACACTAAGTGGCATCACTTTCACAATGGGTAACAACAACAACGGAAAACGGAAAGGGGAGGAGCCACACCGCACCAGCGCGAGAGCTCCGTCCGAGCACTGACCCGTGTCCTTTATCGTTTGACTGCCAGCTTGTTAAATAAATCATGCAGCACCCCTGCTGCAGCTCCTGACATCGCATGCCGTTTCATTGGAGGAGCTGAGCTTATTTAGCAACATGGCTGATACCACGGTGCTGGGTCACAGGGCTGTTCTTCCTCAAACCGTTCCCTCTTCGCACCACTGACGATCAGCCTTCCTGAACGAACCACAACCAGCGTCAGCCTCAGGCAGTCGTGCCTCTGTGGCCATTTTACCGTTTTATCAGTTTTACTCTCTCGGAAAATGAAAAAAAAAAAAAAAAAAAAGACTAGAAAACCATTGCGGACCACCAAATGCAGGACAGTCCCAGCTGCTCACTTTGTAATTGTTTGTTAAGCTTGATATGAGCAGGTTTGTCCACTGGAGATTTTCTCTGCATACAAATTAACGGCGTACAATTGCACTGATTCCCCCTAAGCTCCCTGGGATAGGCTCCAGCCTCTCCTGTGCAGGATAAGCAGTATGGAAAATGGACGGATGGACTATTCAGCACTGAGGCCTTGTCATAGCCTGACTAAGCACAAGCTGGTCAACGGAAAAAAGCAGAGCCACACACACACGGTTAGCCTGAACTCTAAGGACCCTCTAACATGATAGTTCTGCAGGGCAGCTGGACATTTTAGCTAATAATACTTGCCACAATGAATAAACTAAAGTGGAAGGGACAGCAAAGGGATTAACCAGCAGATCTCTGATTTTGAAAAATTAACAGATCGTTTACAGACGCCCAGTGGCAAAAGCAACAGCACAGAGAGCTCTCCGGAAAGTTCCAAAACAAGAGATGGCACAAACTGGTCAGGACAATACACAAGAAAAGCGTTGCTGTAACAGTACCATTAGGATTTTTAATTCAGCCTAATAACCTCTAAAGAGAGCGCATATAAAAATAAGACATTCAAAAGCACTATATCACATGTAAACATGTTAGGGAACTGTGATCGCTTGCGCTAATGCTTTGCATTATGAAGAAATAACATACTTTTGTTTGAATAGGTGTCAGTACAAAGAACAGCCATGGATAGCATTATGGTTTTGCAATCAAAATGATACAGCTATTAAGCATATTCTCTGTATATCTTTAACAAGTATCTGTCCAGTGCACTCAACAGTGTTCCTCGGTGAGATTTCACATGAAATGGCAAGTCATGTGACACTGGCTGCGCAGCTGACTGTCACAGGCTGCAAGCCAATGGCACGCAGGGGCTGTTCCGACAGACCTAGTGTTGAACCCGTTCTTTGTTTCCTACCAATCAGCTACACCCATTTCTGCATTAAGTCAAGAAGTCAATGCCTTTCTCTTCACGGTCCACTACAGGAACTGCAGCATTATTGTACAGACTCTCTCTTGTACACGACACAATACACAGAACCTTTTCAAGCTCCCTCCAGAGGCTGGTAATTGTCCCCTTACATCTGTTACACAGCCCACACCTCTCCCTGCAGCCCAGAAGAAAAACAGTCCTGCAGCAGATGGAGACTGTACCCATTTGTGCTGCTTGTTTTTAAAGGCTCATGTCTGCTCATGTCCAATATGGAAATTGAAAACACAAAGCTAAATACCAGCGTGAAGCCTTAATAAGGCAGTCTTTATCTATCCCCAATTCTTTCAAAAAATGTCAATGTAACCAAACATTTCTTTGATCATTTAATTGGAAATTAATTCAAAGTAAAATGAAAAACACAAAAAAGATAAGACAAAACACATGAAATATTCAAACTACTGCAACTATTGGAATTGGTTAAAACTACAACTTTAAATTCTATGCCAACCACAGAAAACAGTGTTACGCTATCTGAAACCAGAAGCATCTCAGCAAAGTCAGGCAGACAAATCCTGCTGATGTGCAGAGGTTTTTAAAATGACTCAACATAATAGAGCAAAGGCACAAGAAAGAGGAAGAAAGAGGAACAGAAATACTTGTTTGAGGAACACTATGTGGACTTCTGAGAAGGTTTTTGAGAACAGTTTAACAACAATTTCAGTTTTTTTTTTTTTTTTTTTAAAAGAGTACCCCTTGTTGGAGAAACAAATAAGAGCCCTGTGACAGTTCAGGTTCCTGCAGCTGGTCAGCCCAGTTTGAGTAACGTTACGCTGCACCAACAATGTCATTCAGAAAACAAGAAAATATTCTCCATTTACCCTCCTCAGTTTTGTAGAACGTTTATCACAATTCCTTCGCTCGTTATGTACCAAAGTTTAAAACGTAGTACTGCATCTTAAAGTGAACATACAGATATTTTACATGCTATATATTTAATAGTCTTATGTAAAAAATCCCAAACAGTTCAGTGACTGGAAGGTGATAAAAATTTGGATACCTGGGCTATTGGCCACCGAGTCAAAGTGACAGTTAGCCAACATGAGATGCTGGGCACCGCTTTTCGGTTCCAGCTTCACAGCAATGTTGGTGACCTTCTCATAGTAGCTGGTAAAACCTCCCAGGAAGTCAATGCTGAAGGAGCCGGTGGGCCTCTGGACATCCACTGTGACAGAGTGGTGGCCCGATGCTGTCTCCTCCCGGACACGCTCGATCTGCGACAGCAGGTAGCTCACCGTCTTCACCTCGTTCTCCAAGCTGCCCACAGGCCTGGGCCCCACACTGGTGATCTGGTCCAAGTGCTCCCTGTTCAGCACGTTTAGCACACAAGACCAGAGATCACTGTCACAGCGTATAATCCGTCAGTACACTGCACTAGGACAGCATCAGTACTCTGTCATGCAAACAAAATGAAATCCACTTTAATGTCTAGTTTCTGTTACAGTTTAGAAATTACTGCATCCATCTTGCACATTATATGAAATTTGAACTGCAACTTACAAAAAAAAGTAATTAACAATGATTATGGCAGTTATGTAATTTTATTCCTGTCCTGATAATAAAAAATGTCTAAAAGTCTAAAAATACCTCTTTTCTTGTCTGTGTAAAAGTTAAAATATATAATGTTATGATTATTAGTATATTTTTCCACCTATATTTGTTTGAGAGTAGTTTTCTCCTCACATAACTACATGAAACATCAGTAATTAGCAAAATGAGTATGCAGCACCCATCTGAGAAACAAATTAACACTTAAAATTTCAGTCCAACCTTGAAACTAGTCCTTCTACTGACAAAAACATGGAAAGCCACTACATATGTGGACTATATCTTATCAATGGCATAATGGCATACCTTCCTCAGTATAACAGCTGGAACACAAAAAGACAGGAAAAATTACTGCAGCGAATAACTATACCTTCTTGATTTTCCCAAATTTTGATGTTAGCATATTTTTAAGATTTTTAATCTTCCAAAAGCTTCATCATACAGATACAAAATGTTAAACACGAGGCATTTGTGAATAACATTGATTTGATTATCATTTTTCTCTACTGTCAAATATCTGCATAGTGTAGGACACAGCTACTCTGAAGAAGTTAGGTCTGTCGTGTATTCAAAAGACAAGGAAATATTATGAATTAAGCAAATAACATATACGAGTGGGTACACTCATATGCAAATATTATCACAAAGCACAGCAAACCCAAAACTCTTTTTGCAGAAAAGAGATGCAAAGGCTCACTAGCTCACTAGCTGTGCTAAACACCACATTTGGGTGGCCACTACACAATCAGTTCCCAACCTGGAGGTCGAGACCCCAGGTGAGGTTGCCTGATATGCAACCATTTGCAAGAAAATGGGCAAAAACAGATCTTAAAATGCATTTTGTAAATATAAATTTTATATAATACAACCAAGTCAATGTCACAAGATGAAGATGTTGTCTATATATTGTAGACCGAAATATATCTGAAACTGGAAGGAATTATCAACATTTTTTTTAACTGATGTCACGAAAAAACAAATGTCAAAATGGGTTCCTGACCCATAAAAGGTTGGGAACCTCTGCACTATACCGTTCCACTGACACTTGACATGTACGCTATGACTGGCAAGCAAATAACTTAACGTTTACTTCTTACTTGGCTATTACTCTCAGTTGCACCCGTAAAATTTAGGGTGACCCATAACCCCAAAAAGGAGATAGCACCTGACTACATTATTAATGGTCATTCAGAGGCTACCAAGACATGTTAGGAGAACGTTAAATCACCTGCACGCCGCATACTTTGCTTGTCTGGAACATAGTCTGTTCCTTTTTTGCAAATATCTATATCACACCGACAAAAGTGTGCACAAGTCACGCAATTCATCCCTCTCGCTTTCCGTCATGAATGCAAATTTTTGCATTTTCTTCACTTAATCCAGTTTCTCGTATTACTTAGTAATATTATATAGCTAATATAATATAGCTGAAATATAAAACGTTTTATTTAACGTTCGCAAAACAAGGAGATGAGAGCACAAGGTGGCTGGACCACCCGGAGTGAAGACGGACTAACGGCAATCATAATAAAATTTCAGCTATAGCCTACACTCAGTGTTATACAATGCAATTACAAGCGCTTCGTATTAAAATTGGTTAATTAATCATTAATTAGCTAGAAACAAGTGTCTTTCACACATCCTAATGTCAACACTTATGGTAAGATTGTTTCAAGTGGCTGTTAATATAAATACCAATGCATGTAAAGACTCCTTCCCACTCGTAGTTAAACAAACCAACACGAAAGACATCTTTACCAAAGTGAACAACACTTTAAAAGCATACGGATCAGGACTAAATAGGTTACCTGTAACGTTGGGGCTGCCTGCACTACAGCGCTATGCCTTCCGGTTATTGAAATATCGTTTCATCCATTTCAAAACTTTTTAGATGCATAATGGAAACGCGTGTACAATAACGACACATCGTAATTTTCACTGTACTATAACTGCAGCTGGTTCCTTATGCAAGCTAATTAGCGATCCATGCCATCCGTACTCACCTTGCCCTCGCTGCATTGAACTCACCGGTAGACCCCCCTATGACAAGCTGCCGCAGCGATAAATGAACAAGTCCCCATAGTAAAGAAATAAATGCAACAATCAAGACAACTAGAATTCCTTCGCTCAGCAGGTACAGGCCAACATCTGGCTTCTTTTTCACGTCGTCACAGTCATTATTTCTACACTGCCGCTGAACGTCCACATGACTTCGCGACACATTTTGCTGGGCATTAGGAGCTTTTAGTCTCCTTACTGTGCTGTCACTCTCCATCTTTTAGCACTGAGCCCACATCGGTGTGCTTTGGTTAATCAACAACGGGTAGCGCGCAGTGACAAACTTCACGGCGTCCGTAGTAACGCGATGAGTATTTCCTCATGAAAATGCCTCTCGGTATTAGAGGACCTTGTAACGGCTATGACTTCTCACTGATTATTACTTACTTAAGTCATGCATCTTTGCAGAAATGACGATGATATCAATAATAACATAACAATAATTATAATTATACATCTGATTCTTAACAATATTCAGCGCCAAAGCTAAGCCTGGCCACTCTTACTGTATGTATGACATATTTCAATTTTATGTTTTAGTACTTATAATTCATATATGTTATTAGTGTGGAGTGTACTGCGCATGTTGATGGTGGCGTCAGTATGTCACTGATTTAATGAAGAAACCTGAGATATTGTTTGTTGATCTATTGCTCCCCATTAAAGGAGACTTTACATATACAGTATTTTATAATTGAGCAATGTCCCAAACATAAACGTAAAATATAAACATTTGGTACTACTTATATCTATGAGTTTGCCACATGACAACTGTTTCATACTTGCAAAAATATAGTCTATGTATTTTGAGTCTAACTGGTTTCACATAGTAATACAAATCACAAGATTAATGTTTTTAATACAATTAACCATTGCTCAGTTATTTCTAATAAAAAATGTCTGAAATTTTGCAAAATCCTATCACCTACAGACTATTCAGTTTTATTGCAGGGTGTAATTTGTAAAATTTATGTTGCTGGTTTTAAAACTCATTAACGTTTAGAGTATTGAATATGGTAACATTTTAATTTGCTCAAAAATTGTGTGCATTTTACTTTGAACAGTATTTACAGAATATAGTAATGACTAAGATTTAAGGAGGTAAACGTGAGACATAGGTTTTGCAAAGCTGTTTCCAAAATATACTGTTCTTGTGTGTTTTTTTTTTTTTTTTTTTTGAGCGAAAATGTCATCAAACAGATAATATAGTGCCAATGCGTATTATGAAACACCGAAAAAAAAGTGCGTTTAACATAGCGTGATCTTCTACATAATGATAAAACCCCAAAACTGCGCAGTGTAGTGCCAGTATAATACAGTACATTTATGGCCATACGTAAACGTCTTCAGCATAACATCTTAAACCGATTATAATAAAAGATCACAGCTCTTTTAACGGTTGCTGGGTTACTTCATTGTTGTGGGGACTGCCTGACGGGGACACCAGTTTTCTCCTTGTTATAGGGACACCACCCCTTGATTACAAACCCTTAGTGTTGGCAGTTGTTTGTTGTCACGTTTTGTTATTTAAGGCTTGTTTCCAAGCGTCGGGTCTTAAAGCGTGCACGACTGAGCGACGTTAACACCTTAACAAACTCAGAATCAGAAATCAGAAATACTTTATTGATCCACGAGGGGAAATTTCTTAATTTCTTAATTAAAACCGACTATTCGCTCTTGCTAAACCGGTGACCTCGCTTCATAGCACCTCACACACTGGATATTAGTCGTGCTTCTTGTGGTTGATAGTGACTTGTGTTAAGTTTAGAGTGACGGTTACGCTTTTTTTTCTTTAATAAAACTACTCTTACACCTGCCTGCACTTGGGTCGGTTAATCAGAATGTCATCACAGTGAATTCAGAATTTACATATCTAAGAGTAATAATGAATTATACATCTACATAATTTGATCATCCATTGTCCCAATATTTTTAACACAAGAAATCAACGAAATCTAGTTCTGTTACATACAACTTTAAGAAAAGTGTAATTATGTCATTTTGTGTGGTCTATCTTGTAGACTGTGGAAATAAATTGACATCTTCTGGTGTTACGAGGACGTGGTGACTCGGGGGTTAATATTATTGCCATGCAGGTCTGGAGGTTCAAATCTTGCGTTCGGTCTGTGTATGTGTGGAGTTTGCATGTCCTCTCTTTGTTTTCTTGGTTTCCTCTGGGTTCACTGATTTCCCCCCATAGTTCAAAGGCATGCATTGTAGGCTGATTGGTTGTTCCAAATTGCCCATGGTGTATGAGTAGGTGTTTGTGTGCGACTGTCAAGGGCGCCACCAAGAGGTGGCCAGGGGTGGCCACAGCCACCCCTTAGAAATATATATATTGCCAAGACGTACTTCACCCCCCTTCCTCTGGGACACAGTTTGGAAATTTTCATATGTAGCCACACCACAAGAAAACCACTGGCCACCCCACAGAAAAAATTATGGTGGCACCCCTGGAAATTGTGCCATGTGATTGGTTGGCACCTTGGCACCCCATACAAAATGTCCTCTGCTTTGTGTCCTAAGCTCCCTGGTCTAGGTTAATGGGCCGCCCCCCGCCGGAGAAAGGAGTGGTACTGTGTGGAGGGGGGGGGGTTGTGTTGGGGAAACGGGGTGGTGTGTTGGGGGG
>JABJVR010000095.1:6322527-6370098 GCA_025773905.1 Chitala chitala
ACCCTTGGCACCCCATAAAAACTGTCCTCTGCTTTGTGTCCTAAGCTCCCTTTTATTTGTTAAAGCCCCCACCCCCCCCAAAAAAAAAGCAACGATAATTTGTTCCAGCTGTAGTATATTTAAGGCAAACCAGTTTTCTTAAGTACAGTTTTACTTAATCTTGTAGAACATTGATTAGCAAAGGAAATTAAACAAGTTAGGAAGAACAGGCATATATACATATGGGGGGAAAAAACAAGCCAGAATGTTTAGATACCAACAACCACAGAAAACCAGGTCACATCATGGTTAGACAAACAACAGGTGTGCTTTGGAACAAATACAAAATATATATTGTCTTTCTTAAAATGTGTAAATAGGTATTCTAAATTTAGAATTACGTGCATGACTTAACACAGATGAAGAAAACTGACATGACTTTGACCTATAAATCCACTGTTCCTTATTTCTGTTTCAAAACAGAATTTTAAGTGCAAATACAATTCTGTAGAGATATATTTCAACAGATTTTTGTTATGAAAAATATAATTAGACTGTACTGTGGTATGTCCTTATGCACAGCAGTCAGCAGACATTTTTCACGAGTTGATAAAAGTCTTGGGGGGCATTCAGATCCCCTGACTTTTCACGCTAATTAGTCAGTTTCAATAGTTTTAAGTATGTGCTTGGAACCCGTGACAGTCATAAGAATTCATACCGTGGTAGGCTTCCTTCTCACAAGCAAAGATTTAAGAGAAGAAAAGCAAGAGAAGAGCTGAATGTAATTTCGTTAACGTTTTGTTCGAGAAGGCCGTTGTGTGTTAATAGTTTTGGTAAGATTTTAGTCTTTCTTCTGTATATTACTTATACAAGAGAAAACGCGCAGCATTGTTAGTCAAATTGTGGTCCATTGATGGGACTATTAAATTAAAGTGACATATTATTTTAAAACTTCAGTTACTTTGTTTTGATTAAATTATATTATTGAATTGATAGTTCACTTGTGGTCACAATGGGTGATAATTTTCTAGATTAATACGAAATTTAAAACGGTTGGTGTAAATTTCCACTAGAATTGAGGAATATTGTTTCAAATTATGTTATACGTATCTGTTGTATTTATTTGAGCAAGGAATAGTAATTATAAAACTACAGTTAAAGTGTAATGGTAATTCTACCTGTGATCTTCTGCTTAGAAATAAGGTTTATTGATTTGAAACAGAATTTCCACTAATTTACCACGTAAAATCAGTGTTAATATCGGTCTTCGGCTATGAACTATTCAATACAACAAGATAATAGGAAATTCTATTTGCAAAACAGTACATCTCAACTGATAAATATTTGGGAAGTAGAACTGGTTTGCAGTAGACTACTGATAAACAGAAATTTGACCAAAAACGGATACGAATGCTTTTTGTCTAACCATAAGCGACATGATGAAAAGTTTTTGATGAAAATGTTTTGTTCGACTTTTTAAAAGAAAATATCTGTAATTAACTGTATATGAGCAGTATATTTGATATATTTTTTTATGCCACTTTTCTAGGTATTACTGCCATTCGAAGATATAATACCATGCCGCGCGGAGATTTTAACGTCCATTTTCAGAGCAAAGGCGGTGGATTCTATGTCCGCGCTGAGGAGTCAGTTGAATTGTCTCACATTTTTTGGAGTTTGTATTGTTGATTAACATTTGTTGTCAAATTATAATTTCTGTTCTTGCTGAATATTCATACAGTTGTGACCACACTCATTGTAAGTCAAGCAATTAATGCACGTCATTTAAAATTAATTATAAATAACATTAAAAATTAAGAGGAATGCCCTTACGTAATTTTCACCAGTCCTCTGGACAAGTCCAGGCTGCTTGTGACTGAACTGAGACAGTATTTATTACTAAACAAATGACAGTTTCCTTATTTATTTGGTGGTTCATACATTTAGCTTTACAATTAGAAAGTGAACAGTTTATAATTTAATTTTTTGTGCAGATAAGATTGTCAAATGTACATGCAGTCACTGAAATAAGTATAGCTGTAGTATGTTGTTCATTACAGGGCAGCTGGAATAGCCTTCCTGGTCATTATTCTCACAGCTCTGCTCATTATTGGATGTTGGTATTACAGAAAGAGGAACGGATACAAAAGTATTCAGGTAAAATATCAAACTCATTTTATCTTTATGTTTGAATTAGTAATTGTAGTTGTTCTTGAGTGTTCTACATTCAGTGGTTAAGCCAAGGGGTTACCAGTGTCACCTTTGCCAGAAACTTGGCAACTTCTTTTGGTTTCCCTACTCATTCCGTTGTTTTTCATTTTCTGAGTAACGTAAGAAATAACCGACAGCCAGAGAAAATCAACGGTCTAACTGTGTCCACCCTGTTGTGAAGGTTCTGGCTCTACATGGTCTGTCTTGGTACATTTGGTGAGAAAATAAGACCTTCAAATGATAGAACTTACCTTTAGCATAGAGTGATCGAAATAGAAAAAAACTGGATCAAGTTAATGACTTGTTAAGATTGGCTTCACGTCACAGTGCTGTCGCTTCACAGAACTCACGCCGAGGCCTATCCTGGAGGTCAGTAGGAAGGTCGGGTCAGTTCAGTGAGGCTGGAGCACTTGGAGAAAATAAAGTAGCCCTCAATGAGTTCACTAGCTACCATCAGGCGGTAAGACATCCATGCAGCTGGTGCACTTTGACATTCATTATTTGACTGGCTGTAGAAAGGAGATGTTCATATTTTGCAATAAACAATCATTCAGTGTTTGCATTGTTTTAATCAGTGTCTTAATCCATGTAAATAAAAATACACAAAGGCAAAGCAAGTTCACATTTTCGCTGTTTACTACTTTTGTTTGCTGCTCGTTTCTTTATATTTGTTTGCATGTGTCTGCCTATCACACGCACTTTTTAATGAAGACCATCTACGCATACAGTATACCGTTATGTGGAAACATTATTTTTTACATTTAAAATATTTTAGTTACTGGCACCTTATACCAAAACTAATATTTTCACCAGAGCTTTACATGCTATTTTAAAAATAACTGAAAAGTTACACTGTTTAGATAACATAGTTTAGAGACCTATGACACTGTTAACTTAATACTTCAAGATGTATTACTGTGACGCTGAACAAATTTGGGAGGAAATTTTGCATTTTTCCCCCCTCAAATGACTGCTGACCTAATTATAAAAATAAAAGCATATATTTTTAAAAATTCTTTTCAGCATTATCATACAGCCATAGGGCTTGTTTGAATGATTAAGTATTGCTTCTAAGATGATGTGCTTACACACTTCTGTTTCATTTCAGGCTCCCAATGCCCCTCCAGCATATGAACAGTTTAACTCTGGACCTTTGCCTCCTCCATATTCGCCGTGATTAAAAAGAACTTCTGGCACCTAAAGATGGCCCTCTAAATTTCTGATTACTGTTCTTTTATTCAGCCTGTTGTTCTATAAGCAAGAACTTAAGACAGCTGTCTGTCATTGATCAGAAAGGGCTTGTACCGTTATATTTATTAATAGTCTGCTAATCACTGATAAAATGTAGATTCTTTTCTCAGTTTGCTCTCACCTGAAGACAAAACATTCTCTGTGCCTTTTGAGGTCATGGTGCCTGTTCTCTTTATATATGTATAGCTCAGTGATCTGCACCTTGCATGTATGTGTAATTCTGTTTCTCAAATTAAATGTTCAACAAAACCAATATGTAAAATGGTTTAACAAATATGTAACAAAGCTTCACATTAACAATTTGGCTTGATTTGTGCCAACTGTTTAGTTTGAACTCAGTTTAAAATGTAATTTCCGTTAGTATTAAAAAGCTATGTACAAAAACGGTGAACTTAAGACCAATGTTGAATTTTAGATCCCTATTTCAGCTATTAGCACATGCCCAATGACAGTTAAGTCCACTGTGTGTTTTTATTAAAAATATTGTAACACTAACACTGCTGTATCATAAATGTTGAAAGCATTTAACACTTGATTTCATTTCTGTATCTGCTGCTGCTTTTGAAAACTTGCAGAAATGACAACAATACTGATGTGGTCTAACTGCCTACTTCAGTTTTGTACTATGGCATTGGGTTTTGTAATCATGATTTCTACACATTCCGAGTGTTTCATGTTTTTAAAATAGGGAAATACTCCCATTGTTACAGATTTCGCTTGTTTTGAGTGGAGGAGAGCTAGGATTACGCTTAGTCTCATTTCAAGAAAAGTGTACAAGCCAAGTTTTAAAATCAGTTGATCCATGATCAGTGCTTTCTGATGGAAGCTGTAGTTGTACAAACACTATCCTGAAAAACAAGAGTCAGAGACTAATTGTGCGTGGGACATGAGCCTGCCACAGGGAAGGTCACTGACACAATCCCTGACTGAGCACGTTATTTAATATGTATCTCTCTGCAACGCTGACGATAACTGCAGCTCCATGTCCAGGAACATCAACAAGTCCCGATCGGAAATCATGAGCCTGCAGTGGAGGCATGTCAACTGCTGAGCCGATGTGCTAACAAAATAAAGTGGGCAAGATGCTGTTGAAACGAAACTGTAGATGATATTATGTATGATACAGTACATCTCTGGTTCAGCATTCAGATATATTTAAAAACGCTTACGGTGTACAAAGCACTTTATTATCATGCAGATATTTCTGCGATAACTTACCCAAAGGAAATGGTCCAAAATATGTACTAAAATACTTAAAAAAACCTATATGGTATACAACTGTAAATAAATAACTTGAAATTTTGTACACTTAGTGACTTCAACCTGTTTACAAGTACACAATCATTCTGATGCAGCTATAAAATGCGAAGATACACTAGTTTCCAGAGGGCATATAAATAACAGGTCAAATGAAAAATGTTTACAGGCAATCCAATAGACACACAAGTTCAAAGCTATCCAACAATTGTTAAAATGTGAATTACGTCTTTAATAAAAGATCAAAAAACATACTAACGGTTTTACTTGACAACCAAACTACATGGCATACATAACAATTAACCAAAATAACGGTTAAATATAAATGCTACAATAACATTTCTGACATTACAGTCACACAAACAGTTTGTTTTTGACAGAAAACAAAACCCTGCAGATTTAAGAAATTACAGATATGTAGACTGGCCTTTTAGTTTTCATTGTTTATATAAAAGTTTTTCTCCATGGACATCATCATGAAACAAACCCTACTAGAATCAAACTTTTTTTTTTTTTTCATTGTTTTGAAAAATTGAAAGTAACTAAACTTCAACAAAATGGCAAATCAACTTTTAAGTCCAGGGGAGATCTTTAACTGTCACATGAAAGTCCAAGTAGGGTTGCAAAAACATAATACAATTTTCTTCAAAGACAGAAACTGAAATTTACCACCTAGAGTCAATTTCAGAGAATGACCAACTGAAATGTTTTAGTGGGATTGTAATCTGTCTCAGTCTTCCACAGAGGGCAGACAACCATCAGTCTTAACCAATGGAAGCACTTTCCCTGTGCCAGAGCTGGGTGTAACAACCACTGAAGCCAAAGTCTTTGATGCCGGTGGCAAACTAGGTATGATAGGGCTTGGGATAGCATTCAAAACGGCGCCATCCGGACTCACCAGGAGTTTACCGATAGAAGCACTGCTCAGTACTGGTGGAGGAGTGGCTTGCACCGATGGCTTGTTAAGGGTCTGCGAGACATTGGTTTGACCTGGATGGATGCTCACTGAGTGACCAGCTGCTATCGTGGCAGCGGTATTAAATGGTGGTGCGCTTGCTATGGGGGATGCCTGTCCCCTACTAAAAGCACTGGGAAACACTGTAGCAACAGGTACAGACTGTATTCTGGGTACTGTAGTCCCAACAGGTGGAACAGCTGCAGTTGGCAGCACCTGCGTTCTGGTGATGATGGTGCTCACCACTGGCATGACTGGTGCAAGCTGTTCTCTGGGTAGCGTGCCTGCAAAGCCTACATGTAAAGGTGTTGACTTCGTGGCACTCTGAGAGGACATCCGAGGAACAGAAGAGGGGTACAAGGAACCAAGTTTTACAGTAGATGTTGATGCGCTTACATATGACATGTGTGGGGCTTGTGTGCTTGGTACAGAGTTTAGTGGGATTTTTGCTGTAGACAGTGCAGGAGGAAGTGCACCAGGCGCTGCAGCACCTGGCTGTGAAGGTGGTGGAGGACGTACTCCTTGAGGAGAAGAGACAGTCACAACTGGGGTGGATATAAGCAGCATATGACTACCCGGCCCGAGGCCCTGAGGGGGTACAATGAACCTAGTGTTGTTGATGACAATCTGGCTTCCAGGAGATAGAGGAGTGCTGGTATTTATCACAATCTTCTGTTGTATGGTGGATTCAACTGGGGGCTGGTTTACAGAGTGCTGGGCTGCTTGTGCAGGCGTGCTCAACACCTTGCCGGGGGTGGAAGAACCGCAGGTCTGGGATTTTGAAGTGGCAGTTGGATTGAGAGGAGACATTTTTAAGGAGAGGGACTTTGATGTGGTTTGTGCCTGAAACTGTGGTTTATTAAAAATGGGGCTTGATGTTGGTGGTCCATTGGGAGCTTTAGGTATCAAAGCAAGGTCTTTGTTAATTAAACGCATCACAGAAGAGGGCACAACACTCTTTAAAGAGCTGCTTTCTGACTGGACTGTTTTTAAATGGCCCACAGAAGGTGACAGTGTTGTCTGCTGCTGGGAAGTCACTGAGAGACCAGCTGTCATTAAATGCCCCGTTTTCAATGGAGAGAATGTAAAGGTTTTGCCACCTGAAGTGGTTTCCGCGATGCTTGTATTTGATCTAGCTACAGATCCACTTTTTGAATCTAATCCTCCTAGAGGCAGGGTGACATTTAAGGCTTCTGTTGGTGACTTGTTGGACACACCTGAAATAAGCCCAACAGTTGGAAGTTTCTGCATGGAGCTGGCAGATGTAATACCAATGGTTTGACTAAGGTTGTGCCCAACCTTCATGTCTGTGATTTGAGAAGCTGTAGTCATGGGTATTGCCACGGAATTGCTGGACACTGTCTTTTTCGGAATGCTAACTGATGGCTGTTCAACAGAGGCAGGTGTCTGACTGATAAACATAAGTCGAGATGATGACATTGATGCTGTAGTTGAAGGAACCTTTGATGTTACAACAGAAGAAATGGCCGATGATGGAGTGACAAAAATAACTCTTTGTAAGGGAGGCTGTTCAGTCAGTGTTTCTGTCGGATGAACCGTCTTGGGTGGAGTCTTGGCAGTAAATGGTGATGAAGTCTGAGTAATCACTACATCACTTGTAACTGGAACTGTGTTTGAAGGAAGACTGCTCTGAGGAACTGCAGGTAATCCTGAACTGGTGGCAATCAAAGGCTGTGTAGTAATATTACATTTGTTTGCAGTTATTGGAGCAAAGATAGTGTCACGAGTCTGGCTTAAAGGAAGGTTTACAGAGTTGCCTGCTTTGTGACCTGCACTGACTGGAGTGGGTATGGTGGACGAGGTTCTGCACACAGAACTGGACAGAGATATGTTAAACAAGGAAGCAGTAGAGGATGTTGTAGCTGCTGCTGTTATTATTGCTGAACTGGGGACTGCTGGGGAAGCAGTGATAGCAGGTGGAGAAGCTTTGGAAACAAGAAAGGCCTGAAGCTGTGGGGAAATAGTTATAATAGGGCTGGAAGCTAAGAAACCAGAAACAGCCTGGTCTGAAGTTTGAACCTTAACCACCCCTGTGTTGCCACCTCTGGTCGTGACCAGGATCGACTGCGAGTCTCTGATGCAAACAGTCCTTAGTTCTTGTTTGGAGTCAGGCTCATTGGAGGTTAAATTAGTCACAGAGTTCTTATTTGGAATTTCATTGGAATTCACGTAAGAGGACTTTGAGGTTGCTGGTAAACTGATGGAAATGGTTGTAGCAGGTGTCTTCCTGCAGACGGCAGTCAAGGGGGCAACCTGTTGTATGGGAACCTTGCTCGTACCATCTCCCCCAGCTATGCCAGTAGCAGAGGCGAGTGAAGTACATGGTTTTGAGCTAGTGAGCACATTCCGATGTAATGGCTCCTTCAGAGCAGGCAGGATGATCACCTGTGCTGCGTCCTTCTGTCCAGGTTGCTGCTCTGGCACTGGCTGCAGTGCAACCTTCCTTGAACTTGCACCTTTCCTGAGTTGGTCCAAGGTCTCTTGCGTCTTGTATATGACTGGCACTGGACTCTGCACAGGACTCTTTGGTGTAAATAACGGCTGCCCAGGGTTAGGCAAAGGTCTTGAAGATTTCACAGGGGATTCTGCCTTCATTCGACTAGCAATGTTAGCTGCAGCAGGCTGGCTAATTAAGGTCACTTTGTTCCCAACACTCTTGGCAAGCAAGGCCTGGATGGGCTTTGAGCCTTGCTGAAAAACAGCCATAGGCATAACCCTGTTGACTTCTTCAGCCAAATCTGCGGGGACTGCGTCGGACTCCCTGACCTCGGCCTGCGTTTTAGATGACGCCTGTTCATCGCTAGCAATTTTGATTTTTTTCCTCCAGGTCAGATCTTCCTGAAAACTTCCACTCAATGCTCGCTTAGTGGCTTTTAAAGGTGTCCTGTGCTCATCCGAGGCAGAGCTTTCTCGCCTAGGCGTGCGACACCTCCGTGTTGACTCCATGACATGCTGCTTAGTGTCATCTGCACAACACAAATTGGCTACAGGTTAACCGTCATCATGTTACGTAATATGACACAGAAGTAACTGTATACCAAATAATTAACCTGCATTTTCACTATAAAATTATCATTTGGCAATACTATTATATATAATTATCTTTTATAGTATATGAACAATTTAAATATCTTTTCTCATAAATCAAACCTAAAAAATACAACATGCTATGCACTAATCTTATGCTTTGCACTGAATGCATAGCAATTTTTGTCGACAGTATAATCAGCAACCCCTTAATATCTAATTTCACTTAAATAATAGACAAAGACTCCAAACATTCTTTTAGTACAGCTTTGTGACAAAAAATGATTAATTTTAATCAGTGGACAAGCACTTTACCTGTTACACTACAATTAAAAATTCAATGACATCTAAAAAACTACTTTCAGAATGTCATGACATTCCATTCTTTTCAGCTTGGTTGCTTAAGTAACTAAAATGAACAATACTAATGCTAGCCTACTCTTTGCCAACATCTGCTTCTGAAGAGTGAAATCACAGCCAGTCAACATTTTTTTTAACTGCCCGATTTCCACACAAAACTGCTACATAATATAACCGCACACACAGAGCTGGTGAATGTAACCCAGAATAAGTTTCCGGGGTAACAGTCAACGTGTACACACCTGCTTTCACCCCCTGGTCCTGTTTCTCTGCTTTCTCCGAAGCCGTTACATTATCTAAGGAGTGACTGTCTCTCCTTCCTCTGTTCTCCTCAACCCACTCCTCTCTCACAAAGTTGTCGTAGTCTGGATGCTTCTTGAAATCGTCATAGTCTTTTTTTAACCGGGCCCTGAGAGAACACAAAATCCAAAGCTTTGCTACTGCTGTTACAACCTCAAAATCGTTCCTGGGGGTTTAAACTGCGCAGCTGTGGACGACAAGACTTCAGTATCATGTTAATGTCAGAATATCACTGTTACAATGTGGATGGCCATATTTCTACCTGTTTCTCTGGAAGGCCTTGACTATTTTGGACTCCCAGGGCGACAGTTCTTTCAGCAGTCGGATGAGAGTGATGTGAAGCTCCTTCACTGACTGTCTCCTAACAGACCACTTGCCCTGTTACAGAGGAGAATGAGCATAGTTCAGAAGACCAAACGCATACACGTACTCACACTTATCAAACCACCTTTCCTCAATTTTCTACTTGACCGATGTATTGCGTTCCTTAATTTAACCTGGTATGGTGTAAATGCTGCAGTTTGATACTTCACAAATTGTTTAAATTACAGCTAGTACATGTTTCATTCCCTTTAGTAGAAAATTAAGAAGCACTAATTATTTGACATTAAATTTTCAAGTTTTTTGCAAATGACAGGCATTCCTTAAAAAGCTAAATTTATGCCCTGTGCTGTCTCTAGGCCCCAACAACCCAAACCTGAATAAATGGTTTGAAATGAATGAATAAATTTGTTCAGCTTACTTGTTCAGGTTTATTGACTTTAACCCTAATACATACAGAGTGACAGGTCAATATTTTGGTTTTCATTACTGCATGTATGCAAGTGTGTTATCTCAGTAACTAAGAAACTGCTGTACTCCCTATCTTATTCCCAGGCATCCTATTTTCCTGTGTACTCTGCTGTTTTCCCTCTGTTACTAACACATCCTTGCTCCTGTGTACTCTGCTGTCCTCCCAATCTTACTAACAGACATCCTTGTTCCTGTGTGCACTGCTGTCTTCCCTCTCTTACTAACAGACATCCTTGTTCCCGTGTACTCTGCTGTCTTCCCTCTCTTACTAACAGACATCCTTGTTCCTGTGTGCACTGCTGTCTTCCCTCTCTTACTAACAGACATCCTTGTTCCTGTGTACTCTGCTGTCTTCCCTCTCTTACTAACAGACATCCTTGTTCCTGTGTACTCTGCTGTCTTCCCTCTCTTACTAACAGACATCCTTGTTGGTATTTGCTCTGTCTTCCCTCTCTTACTAACAGATTTCTTTCGGGTGTTCTCTAGCTCTTCCAGCTCATCTTCAGTCTTGCTGATCAGCTCCCTGAGTTCATCCACACTGCTGCACACAAGCTGCAGAAAGGACAGAGAAAGAGCTGATCTGGATAGTCCAGTGTATCAAATGCACAACATTTCACACTGGTCCTAACTGACAAAACACATCCAAAGCTACCACCTTTTTTCCTGTACCAAAATCTTTGGAATTCATTAAGTCCATGACCCAGAATGAAATCAGCAATACTTAAGATTAATCAGTTATACATCAACTTAAAAAAGTATTGTCTGAACCAGCAATCACCTACCAGAAATAAAATAATACAACAATCACAAGCCACAAAAAGTGCAAAAATGAAATGAATTTACCTGAAATTTGGGCTCAGTTGGGAGTTTAGTAGCAGGTTCGTTCTTCTTTGCGGCTAACTTTTTGGAGTCGAGCTTTTTCCCTAGAAACCGCAAGGTGACATTTGTAACTCTCGTTTACTTGGTTTGTACGCGCCCCTTTCCATAATGATATTGATGATACCAGATATCTTTTAGGTCATATGCCAATGGGTGAATAAGTACAAAACAAAATGGTGGAAGTATAAGGAAAATATTTAGACTTCTTGTCTATATACTCATAATGTTTTTGAACAAGCCATCTGGTATGTAATCTACCTGGCCTTCCAAAATCATTTCAGTGTGGAACTCTTGATGTTTCATTCCACAATCGACCAATCAGAGCAAACAGAACTCAGCTTGGTTCCAAAAATTTGCATTCAATTTTGGATGCAGTTGATTTTCAGCCTAAAACCCAGTTTTTCAGATTTGGTTGTTATCTTTCAGCCAAAACACTGTCTACTTTCAACGGAAATGCTAAATTTTTACATCTTAAAATACTGTGGCAGGACCAGCCTTGTTGCACCTGAATACTGGTTACCTTGTGTTTATAGAAAATTGTAATCATTCTACCTAAAATGGCAAAAAAAAAAAAAAAAAAATTTCAGCCAGATGTCAAACATATGTAATGATTATGCATTGTTTCATAAAAAATGGCATTCTACAGTAGCTGAAAAATACTAGAAATAAATACTTAACAGCAGTCTTGTAAGTTAATAATACTATATACATGTTTTTTGACACTATATATATACACGATATAGAAACTATCATGCATTTGCTTTCGTTTCCGTTTGTTAACCAAAATATGAAAAATGTTCATGCTGTGAGTGGCACCAAAAATAACCAATACGACTTGTTAATATTGCCAGGTTTTTTCGTAAAACTCTTACTAGATCAAACTTCGTTACTCCAGCTTGGCTTTTTGTTTCAGTATCACTGCCACAACCGAAACTGAGCCTATATTTATGAAACTGACCCAACACTAGTGAACACATGTTGATTTAATAATTTGCAGATTTTACAATCATTTTCTTTCTTAAAAATAGTTATATATTTTGTTTACAATGACAGTTTGTAATATAAGTAGCAATTTAAAGCACATTATAACATCTAAAGCCTTAAAATTGCCCATTTCAAACTCAATTGCATAAAATTAATGGGAGCAATAAGTTAAAAACATAAATTCAAAGTGGGCCGCATCAATAACCTTTATTGAAAATAATGATAGTCATCTATTAACATAACACTATAAAGCATCAAGCATTGAGCAGCTTTTAAACTTATTTCTCAGGCAAAAATAAATGGAAGAATCATTACTACAACTTTTTCCGTTTTCCAACCATTTATCCTGCACAGAAAAATCCTTACATAAAACTGCCAGATTTCAGTGCAAGATCAAGGTGACATCTGCTAGTAAGATCTAAAGTGAACAGGGTCTTAAATGAGTGTTTAACAGCAGAAAGGGAATGTTTAATGACTATTCGTAACTGCAAAAAATGCGTGTGGCATTAATTCAGTCGGTGGCTGGCCATGTGAATCTAAGGCTAAGAAGAACCTGAAAGATCTGTGAACTTTTGGCTTGTGCTGACTGATTAGCAACTACTGAAACCCAGTGACACTGTAACCTTGCATATACCAGTCATCTCATTACCAGCAGACCGGCAGCTTTCAGTGTCAAGCCTTGCGGTAAGAGGCAGAACCGTGGGAACTGCCATCTGACTGCTGAACGATCCCACACTTGGGCACACAGTGACTGCTGAATGTCAAGGGGTCGGCTTTGCCTCGTGCTCCTAGTACCCCCATAGCAGTACGTGAGGAAACGGCAACATCTTGTCCCAAACGTCCTTCCTGGTGACCCTTATACATACCAAGATCTGTGCTCACTTTTAATATTCCCAACATCTTTGGTATGGTCAAGATACACTTATGCACACATCACACATGTTAGGATCATAACTCATATGCCATTCATCCAATTATAACTGAATTTACATCACCGTATTCCCACCTGACTTTAGCTTCTTCCTTTTATCCTTCTTCTTCTGAGCTGAGGACGATTTATGGATAGCGATTTTTGCAGTTTTGCCCAGACTCAACCGGCTCCCAACGGCGCTGCTCTGCCCTTCTGTTTTGCCCACTTTTATTTTCTTTTTCTTACGTTTCTTTTTCTTTGTTCGCATTCTGCTGTTTTTACCTTCACCTGCGCTCTCGTGGTGGGGACGCTCAGGACAAGCCGTTGTGGCAGCCATGTTAACATTGCAACAGTGGTGATACTCTTCTTTTGCACCCTTGTTAGCACTGCACTCTGGACACTGATCTTGTAGACCAGCGAGCCTCTTGCTTCCTTGCGTACAACGTGCATCAGGACTAAGAGGAGGCTTCCCAGGACTTGTAGATTTCTGACAAACACGCTGTATGTTGTTCACCTGTACAAACGATTCACAGGTCCTTGTGTTCACTACTGACGGACAGCCTTCTTTGCCCATCTCAGGTCTGTGTTCTGTGTCCATAGGTTCTGTCTTCACTCCCTCACTATGGAGAGACTCAGTGTCTTGCTTATAGACTGGCAACATGTTAGCATGCAGTTTCTGACCAGACTCTGCATTAATCTGAACACCCAAATTGTAATTAAACAAATCTTCTGTTAGGCCCTGTGAATTCATCGTGTTGTTCTGTGTGGAGCTATCCTCGTCTTTCAGCTGTAAATCGCAACGGTGACCCTCTTTGTTACTGACGTTCTTCTCTGTCTCTGTCAGCACTAATGGTTCCTTAGCCTCAACGGTCCCCTCAGCCGCCTTCGGCCTCTCCAGCTTTTTTACTTGGATGGGAGGTAGAGGAAACTCAGGGGGGGTGCTGGGACTCTGACAGTAGATACGCAAGTCTGCACCGCAGAAATGTGGGAAGTGAATATAGGCGTTCTCGTGCCCGTCATAGCCGAGGATGGACTCCCGACACTCGTGTATGGGCTGGCTGAGCACTGCATCCTGCACTTCCTTCTGGTTTTCATACACAAAGTCACACAGGCCTTTGAGCAGCCACACGCGCTGGTTGAATGGTACCTGGTGGAATGGCTTCTCCTCCAAGGGGCTCGTTTCCCCAAGCGTTCTAAAGAACTGCGGGCAGAGGCCAAGCTGCTCCGCGCATAGTGCTGTGTCCTCAGACTGCCCCATAGCCTCGTACCACCCAAGGACCTTATAGCGGAGAGCTGCCTCCCAGCGACGATACGTGAGGGGGGGGCGCCGATGCAGTGTGGCTCTTCTCTGCGGGTGGCAAAGCAGCGATGTCATGACCTTCGCCAGGAAGGTGCTGCATCGGGGCATGAGCAAACAACGCTCTAGCTCAAAGAAAACAATCTCTGGCAGGTTAAGCACCGTCTGGGCGAGGCAAAGGAAGTGGCCTATAGCAGGCAACTCCCACAGGCTTCCCATGGGCCACTGGGCAGCTTTGGCCAGCAGGTTATGTTCCCAGTCCTCCAACTCTTTAGCAGACGCCTCCTCTGCCTCTTTCTTCTCCTGCTCCCTCAGCCTATGATTAAGTAGTATAGACAGACATCAGCTAAGGTTTCATTTTAAACAAACACTTAAAAACATTTTAATGCAACTGTGGCCTAGCAGGCAGCTCAAAGTGTATCGCTATTTGCAGAAGATTCTTATTATTAAAGAATCTATGTGTTAACCTTGGACATTCTGGTTTACATGCATTTGTTTACACAACAATGAAAGAGTACCAGTAGTGATATATGAAAACAATCCAACCACAATACCAAACTACAGCTGGTGTTACTGGTTCCTGTGAAACTGACACTGCCTTCATAGTTAAGGATTTATTCACTTGGGGACTGCTACTGGGCACCCATCAGCCAGGACCAGTCCTACCTCTTCTCTTCCTTGGCCCTTTGCTGCTCTTCCCGCCTCAGTGCCTGTACCATAAGAGACTCGCTGCCCCCAGCTGCAATGGTCGTGAGGTTACGAGGGATGGAGCGCCGTCGAGTGGAGGTGTTCCCAAGTCCCTTCTCCTCTTCGATGCCAAAGCGACCCTTAGAGGTAATGGTTAGAGTGGTCTTCTCTCGAAGAGTCCTGAAGCCGAGAGATGGCAGCAGAGGTCAATAAGAAAACGATGATGGAAAAACATCACAGCAATTTCATCACACACAGCTTCACTAACCAATCTCAACACATGGATCTGAGAACAGACATACTGCAAAGGACCTGAAGTTACAAACAAAACAACCCATATAAAAGAATAATACCTAAAAATAAATTTTGGAAGCTGAGTTATTTACAAGAGTGACAGTCACTATATCCACAAAATCCTTTAGTGAAATAATTTTTATCACAGTCTTTATTTTGAAGGTTTTTTCCTTGTCCAACTGAAAATGTTATTAAATATAACTTGTCTTATGATAAGTCTGGTAATGGGTGTATTGGCAAAGCTATGCATGGTAGGTGTAACTCATGCAACTGCAAATTTGGTTTTGTGCAGGATCCTGCACATGTTTTGTGCACATGCAGCAACCTGAAGCCTTGCATGGGCTGAGTTATGAAAAGCACCAAAAGAGAAAAAGTTGTTTTTCTCCATGCAAGATTACTTTCCCCCTCCATCTCAAAGTTATCTGAAGGCATTTCATTTACACTAAAATTCAGAATTAAACTCAAACTTCTTTGACTTTTCTATATAAATCACAGAATTTTCAAGTTGATACTTCTCCACAAACAGTTTCAAAAATTGCAAATATATTTTTAAATTTTCGGGAAAATGTGATTTGTGAACATTTTTTGACATTCTGCAGGTATTACTCACGATACAATAAAAACAAAAGATCCGTTATTATGTAACAGGGCGTATTCAGTCACAAATGGGGAGGCTGGTTTGAAGGTTCATCGATGCTCAATTTCTGAAGTACAGGACAAGTGCATACAGTGGGGTGACTAATCAAAATGCCACTGGTCAGTTTAAATAAAATCATGTATGAGAAAATTTACATGAATAAAGCACTTGATACCCAATTCTGTATGACTAAGGGACTAGCGGAATCAACAGGTACACTCACCTAGATAGCAGTGTCAACTTCTGCTCCAGCATGATTTCTAATTTTTGTGCTTGCTTGGAAATCCAGTGGTCAACACCATAGAACCTGTAGCAATTCTCCAACATCAACCTAAAATCAGCTACAAACTCTGTAATACTTTCGTATTCTCTGTTCTGAAATTTTTCCTCCATCCTTTGAAAACACATGGGTTGCCTGATGTGCTCTCCTGTTTCCTCCGTGTTTATGGAGTGCATGAACGGTGCCGTGACCCCTCTGTGTTTCTCCAGGAGAAATCCGTTAAATATCCTATGTGCTTGCTGCAACTCGTAACTTACATCATCATCGTCGTTGGCCGCACTCGAACTGTCTTCTGACAATTCAGCCATTCCATCTTCAGCTTCAAGACCGTTAACCATGTTACAATCCAAACCCTCTAAATCGAGGACTGAGGTCGCGGTTTCCCCATTGCTAAATTCCCCAGCGGTCCTACCACAGTCGGAATTCGGTGCCGATGGTGATCCTGGAGGTGCGACAAAGTTTAGACGTGCTCCTCCGTCAATTTCAAAGTCCGGTTTGTGTAAAATTAAATGTTTTTGTCTGTCCAATTTATTCGTCATTCCTTTGTGATTCACTGTTTCACATAGTGAGACTTGGGACAAATTAATATTTCCATCAGTTTGAACCTTCATTCTGCTACGGTGCGGTTGGAGTATATTGCTAATTTCAGAATAAACTACATGCTTGTATAGGTGTGCTATACTTTATAGTTTAGATTTGGGGAAAATAATGTTCATATCGCCTAGCGGATTGCATTTGTTAAGAAAATACCCATCTGCAGCACCTAATCTGGAAAACTCCTGAGTTGTGATTTTTTAAAACCGTTACATGTGCGCATTTGTGATCATAACGAAATTTTTCTAACGGAATCATAAAAAAAAACATTTATGTTTATTGCGTTATCTTTTATTATTCTTGCGTGCACATGTTTCGGATGTAAAATGTCAACAAAACTTGACTGGACCTTTACTGATGCGCTCCGGCGACAGGACTTTAAGAAAGTGCTCAACTATTGAAACTGGGGGGAAACGTGTCAAACGGTCTGGGCCTTTCAGTTCGTCTCGCTACAAAAGCTAGCGATCCACAACATCGTAGACATGCATACACACAATTCAAAAAGGGCCAGTGTTCACACATCCAAGGACCAGCGGTTTCGATGTACTTCCTATAGCGGCCAAGCTGCAGCAGCCACGGCAGACCTCCTCTGCGCCCTCCGCCTTTCCAGCCGCCTCATTGTTTTCATTCCCGGGCCTGCGCTGTCCTATTCCTCCACGGCACAAAAACAGATAATCAAACCCAGACTCATCTACGAGGAGATGAAAAAGTTCCGAGTCACCCACCAACCCGAATGTGCAGCCTGCGAGCTTAGCATCAAGATAGCCACCAGAAACCGGCACAAGGGCTGTATGTCATTAGTAAATGCAAATACTCTCTTTAGCAAGCTAGCAGTCTGCTTGCGTTCAGCCAAGTTTGCTAATAACACTTAGCTATCCAGTAAACCTGTATTTACTAACCGACAAAAGAAAGTGGTGAATTTAACTTCCGATTAGTTACAAATGGAGTAAACACACTACCTCCTACGTGAACCCAGTTGTATTTGCTGTTATAATTTCCCTTTGCGTTACTTTCCACTCCTGCGCCGGACCTCCGTGTTCTAGCGCTATGACGTCAGCGCTGCGTCACCATCTTATTCTGCTTGTTATACATCATAGAATGCCCCTTTAAATGTCTTTTTCGTAATTCAATTATTATTTTTTTTAATTGCAGCTGTTATTAAATATTGATGTTGATTCGGATGTTATGTCTTTTATACGTTCGCTTCTCGAAATCGTCGTGCTATCTCCTAACCTGAAATGTATTCTTTTAAAGCGCCAAACCACGGTAAATTCATACGTGTTTTCGAATGCATTTCACGTGTTAGTTTTCAACGAATATTTTTTGGCTAGTTAGCAATGAAAACAAATTTATTTTTGTGCTTATGCTTATTAGACTATAAGCATAACAAATTTGAGTTTTTTTTTTTTTTAACGTAGTCTAAACAGTGAAAACATCTCTTGAGAAATTGATTTCCACTATCAGTTTAAAACTGTGGTCAATGTGTAGTTTTTAATTTTAAAACGTTAAAAAGTTGCATTTCACCGGAGGTACGTTTTCCTAACCATCTGCTTTAAATGTTTTACGTCAATTAAGATAATATAAATGCAAAGTATGATTTATAAAAAGTAACTATGCGTTTGAGTATTAGCTATGGACCAAAAATAACCAATATAATTTGTTACATTTACATTTATTCATTTAGCGGACGCTTTTGTCCAAAGCGACTTATAAATAAGAGTACACTTGCATATTAAATAAGAAGTCAGACAATATCTGAGAATCCAGCTAACAGTAAGTGCTGTCTTGTAATCAACGCACACAAGATTCAGTTAAGCAAGATAGAGATGCTATTAGATGTTCATTATAATGGCGTTAATTTATTTTGTGTGTGACAGAATCCTTTTGCAAGTAGCCACTCGGGCAGTCTTTTCTGGTCTGTGCTGTCATAACACTAGGTGTCGCGATGGGATCATTTTAATAACGAAATATAGAGGAATCATATGAGCACGAGACAAAACTAGCAAGAAGAATCAAACTAAAATAAAGAAAACAAACGCTAAACATCGGTAAACGGGATCACACTTATTAAAAATAGCAGTGAAGACGAACTGCAAGAAACGAATCGAGGTATACCACAGCCTCAACATTTTTAAGTCCTGCTCCGTATTTGTATTATTTGTGTGTTTTGTATATTGCGGGACATATGTCAGCAAATTTTTTTTATTTATTGATTTATTATTTGCAAATAGCAATAAATTCTCGCTCTGAGTTAATATGTAGTGCACCTTCTGTCGTTTACATCTTTATATTTGGCACTGGTCATATATGAACTTCAAAAGGAGGATAGTTTTGCCTGTTATTTTGCCTGGTGAAGTGGAATGTGATAGAAAAAGTTGACAGGTCATTCTTTTCTATATTCTTGATTCCCTTATAACACGGATAAGTCTAAGTATGTAAAAGGACATTATTCATCCCAAAACAAAGAATTTCTGAATTACTTTGCATCTGGTAATGAATTAAACATAAATGCATGTATTGTCACAGGGTGAGTTTAGGAATATGAAGACAGTTGAAGTTGATTTTGTCAAACAACAGGCACAATAAATGTGTGTGTGTATATATATATATATATATATATATATATATAATTATATATTTTTTTTTCTACAGACGTTTGTACCAGTGGTTCCAACATAAAAAACAAGGCACTTTATGTGCAGAGGAAATCGTCTACAGGTGAATGGACGGTATGACATTTCTTTTAAATTGTTGTCACTTTATTTTATGAAAAAAGCATGTACTTTCTATACTTGCTATCTTCTTTGTGGAATATGTAATTTGTAAATACTATCTTAAATTATTACTAAAGTCCAGTTTAATACAACCCCTTCGCCATTACAATAATTGTGCACTTTTCATCATCTGAGGCACTAGTTCAGTCTTTGATTATTGTCTGCAGATTGATTTATTAGATTTGCACAATTCTGTGATGCATAGCAAAAGTGAACTGCTGTTTTGTTTACTAAATTAAGTGGTGTTCAAAATGTGGATTGCTCTACCACTATCAATAATTATAACCGAAGCAGCAGCAATGTTCGCGCCAGATAGAAGATCTGCATATAAAACCAAAAACAGAATAATTTTCCAGTTCTTCAGAGGCACAACACAGCCGACGTTGTTTCATTAAGCCGAGGTTTGTCAGACACGGTATCTCACTAGAGCTTTGCACAGAAGTTCTCACCAAAGATACGGGGCATTGCAAACAGGTTGATAGATAACAATGTCCGCACATGCATTTACAGCAAATCCTCCTAGACTCGAGGAAAACTCACCTAATCGAACATTAATTATTGTGTAGTGTACTTAGAACAACATAACCCAATTATATTCAAATAAAACCGTGTGCCTGTTCTATCCCGTTGGATAGAGTCACGTTTTTCTTAACATGATACGCGGCTAAGAACGTTCATAGAAAGTAATTTATACCCTACAAATTAAGTAATTTTCACCCGAATAATACAAGTGTATACTGTATGTACTGTCTATTTTCACAGGTCCTTGGAAATTGGTTTAGGGCGCATAAAAGGTCCGCTGTATCTTTAAAGGTAAATTTATGCTGGATTTTATTTCGCGAGATTTGCTCGGCGCCGTGACCCCATGTGAGATACCTCCTGCAATAAACACCCTCTTCTGCAGAGCAGGTCGCGATGGAGCTCTGAGCACTTTCGTTTTTGTTTCCCTTTCCCCCCACACATCCCCACAGTTGCTTAAAGGGGTTTTGTATTATCTATATATTGATTGACTGCCGAATACGGGAACGATGTGGATTCAAGTTAGGACCATAGACGGGAAAGAAACGCGGACCGTTGAGGACCTTTCCAGATTAACTAAAATTGAGTGTTTGAGGCTGAAAATCCAAGAGATTTTCAACGTGAACCCGGAACATCAGCGGTTATTCTACAGAGGGAAGCAGGTAAGTGTTTGTGGTGGCTGTTGTTTTAATCGTTTTGCTTTTTTGGGGGGGTGCGCAGAACCACATCCAGCAACGTGCAATCGAGTCAGTGTTAAAGCCTGCTGTGTTTTGATGAGAGGATATCCGCTTTACATATATTTTCTACTAGATTTGTATAAGTGTTGGGGAACCTGCTTCTTAACCTCATGTATTGTGACTGCTTGTACTTCCACAAATCAGCCAGCTTTCAGTTACTTGCACGATCTTTAGGCAATTTGTCCGAATGAGATTGAATAGGAACTAGAACCATTTTCTTCAAATATACCAAACCTTACACCGAGCACTTCCATAAGCAACAAACTGCAACGTTTACGAACTGAATTAGTAAATATTTGAATATATATATATTTTTTACTAACTAGGTGACTGATATAACTGTTCTCTAGGGAGCCGTGAGAAAAGGGTCTGTATACTTTAATGCTTCCTAAATGTTTTTGCATCTTGTGTAGTAATATTCCTTTTTATTTCGTTGCCCAGATTAAAGAAATCCAAGATACATTTTAAGAATATTGACCATAAAAACCACATGTCGTCGTTCTGAGTTGAGGGCCCAATCAATAGATTATGTCCAAAAGCCATACATACATCGTTTGTTAGTTTTTTTTTTTTTTTAATTTAACGTCCTAGTTTTATTTATTTATAAAGCAGCGACGTTTTGCCGGAAGTGACATTTAACTTTAAATGCAGCTGTGTGAAGTGAGTGTGTTTAAGTGACCATTGTAGCTTGTTTGCTGCTGAGCGTGCTGTCTGCGTGTTTACATGCTGCCATGAGAGCCTCACTGCACGTGCGTTCTCATCTGGAGCAGACAGTGCGGTGTTTACAAACTAGTGCTCCTTCCACTTGCCACTGTTACCCTCAGGGCACTACCGGCGTGATGCACTTCCTCCTCCTCTTCAACATCATCACCATTCTGATTGCCATCATTTTTGGACTTGCAGTAATTTTATACGTTAAACGCCCAACACGTATTAGTGGTATTATTATGAATGTTATTATTTTTGTCATTGCTGTTATTTCATTGGTGGGACTAAAGATCAGTCGGCTTGGTTAAATTCACACAGGAAATGTGTTCTTGGCAGCTACGTTTATGGGTTGTTTAATGGGTGTTTTACCGAAATACTGATTCTGTAATTACACTATTGTGTATATTGGCTAAGTGGTACCACAGGCCAAGGTGAGGGGCAGTTTTATGTGCTCCATAAGTCTGGTTGTCAGTGAAAGTACTGACAGAGATAGTAGTTCAATAACGTAGTCTCAGTAGTGGGGTGTTAAAAAAACAAAAATATAGGTTAAGTGCCTGGCCTCTAGTAGTATGGACTCAGGAGCTATGTATTATGTCAAAGAACTTAAAAAAGCAAGGACATGTACCCTTTGACAGTGAATTGTACTTATCGTGGAAAACTCATTCAGGGTGTGGAATATTAAGAACAAATTTAAAATAGCTAAGGAGAACACTATATATATATATTTTTTTAAACACTGATATAAAACATGCAAGTGTTAATGATTATTTCACAATATTTATTATTATTATTATTATTATTGGTGTTGCTGATATGTTAAAGAATGCTTTATGTAATCTTTAAGCCCTATTCACAGCATGGAAATAAACCCAAGCCTTTTTTTCTTTCTAACAATGTTCATTGATAATTTCTATATGCAGATTTTGGGATTCTAGTCATTGTGCAAAGCCATTTTTTGAAAATGCAAATTTATTAATGCCTCTTATTTTAAGTAGTCTGTAACCTGGTCAATCTACTGTTACCTTTTTTATGCTGTGTACCATTAATTAAAGTGAAATTTCAGTTCGGAGTTCGTGTGTACCCTGAGGCTGTGATCATGTAGTTATTTGTTTTAGTGATGTGGTGTTCATACAGAAATACAATAATTCAAATGCCCACAGTGCATGAAAATTGTTGTAAATGTCTGCTGTTTCATGCGATTGCTCCCTGTTTGTTTAAGGGCTGCCTGCCTTTACCTAAATCACACACAAAGAATACCTTAACAGCAGACAACACGGGGCTTTTGGAAAACCAGACAACTGCAACTGAAAACATGGCAGCTTTGAGGGGGCACTGACTGATGCAGATGCAGGTTTTTAGTATGACTAAATACTGTGACTCACTACTACGAAAAATCACCACTACTCGAGATGGACGGTTTGCACATGACTTCTGGAGTGATACCTCTGACATGCAAAGCAGGTTAAAAAAAAAAAAAAAAAAAAGAGTGTTGGTGAATTCATTGAGAAATACAAGGACACGGAGTTCTGGAGTGCTGTGAGCAAGGGGGAAAAAAAAAAAAAACACACCGCCATTTTGAAAGGGATTTTGTTCCCGGCAACAAATTCTATATCTGTGAACACCACAAGCAGCTCATTCTTCAAATTACTTTGCACGTGGAAATCCCCCCACTCTAAACCCTTCTTTCTCAATGCAAAATGGACATAGGATTTAACACACAAAATAAAAATGACATTAAAAAAATTGGGAAAACAAGTTTGCCATTAAATGTATGTTTGCTAGGGAAGAAACTGCAGTTCATGTGTTTGGTATAAACAGCATCATGACTGGCTACTATAGCCATATGTTTTTCATGACTGATGTGAAGGTTATCGGTGCCCTTAAAGGCCACAAATCTTTGGAAAATACCCATACACTGCAGGCTAGACAGTAGTTTAAAGGTTTTGTTACTTTTTTGTTAAATTTATTTTCATTAACTTATTTACATATGTTCATCTTGGTCTAATGTTATCTAATGAGGGGGGGGGGGATGGAGATTAAAATGGGGTTTTAATCTCGGGTGTCTATAGGAAATGGGGAGGACCATGCATATAAGTTCTGACAGACGTGAGCATGTCGATGTTCGGGGAGTGCAACATTGCGTGTGTGTTGTGGTAGGAGGGGTAGAATTGAAGCAGCCCCCCCTCCCCCCAACACACACGCACACGCCTTTCCACATGAAAAGGACTGCAAAGGAATACCTTTTTTGTGGCTCCATTTTGAGAATATATCAGAATTGTATAGGCTAGTGATTAATTGCAGCCCACGGTAAACTCGCTGAACCTTGTGGCTGTTGTCGACCGAATCGTTCCACCACAAATGTACCAATCTCTGTAATTACAATTCTGCACATAGTGTGTTCATCCTATGTTCCTCCGCTGACACAAGCCTTTATTTATTAAAATACTCTTGCGGTCTGTGATTACGTCAGCTGGTGTTGAAAACGATTGCGGCATGGTAGCCTTTGTCCATCGTAAACAGTTTTGTCCAGAATAATTAGAATCATTTAATTTGAATTTGTCTTTGTTAATGAAAGGTATCATTTTCAGCACTGGTGGAATAAAACAATTTGCAGAAGGAAAAATATATATTGTTATAGTAAATGATTCATTTCTTGCCTGATGTTGTTTTTTTTATTTTTTGGAGAAGCAGCCTAGCCTTGCATCTGCTTATCTTACTGCAATGTTGAGGTTAAGTTCCGTGCTCAAGGCTGTTACACCAGAACCTGTTCTGGCAGATGTTCTGGAGGAGTTCTTAACCACAAAGCTAGACTACCTGCTCTCTCATCAGTGTCATAGTGTTGTGCTTTAGTCAGAGCAGGATGGCAAGTGGTTTTTTTTTTTTTTTCTTATTTATCATTAAAGGTTATTTGTAATTTAGCATGAATCTCTTAGCCATAATGACTCATATGTGTATTTGTTCATTTCAGTAAGGGGTTTATTTTTTTATAATTGTTGGTTTGCTTTGTCGGTTAGCACATCAGTTAGTGTTGTTTCAGTACACCTGATTTCATAAAAGGAAAGATTGTATACATTTACATTTAATTTGCAGCAGTCGATTTTAGGCAGTGTTTGAATTCTGGCATCCTATAACATCAGCCTTACACAGTATACGGATACATGAGTAATTGCACAGTATGCCAAAACATCAAGAGCTAAAAGACTACACTTTCAGCTTTCATTCTACAATGTTATCTAGATGCAAATTTTAATATTATGATCAGTTTTTTTTTTTTTTTTTTTTTTTTTAGTCTGCTTGCTTGCATGTATGTTATTGGCATAGACAGGCAAGGGTGAAAATTAGAAATCAGTAATTGTTTTGCTCCGCTGTGCTGACATTTCGAATTGTCCGTGAGGTGTTGCCTTCATCAGTTACGATGTGTTCAAAGGACAGGCTGAGCTGCAACCTCATACGTTCCAGAATATTGTTTGTCAAGTATTCAATATTTGTATATTTATAAAAATGACTATTCTATTAAGGATGTGTTAAGAAAGCTTTTGTTGTAAAACGTTGGTGTTCATTACTTAAGGATCACTACAATGCCTGTTCATTTTTCAGATGCAGTTTTCGGGTTGATTCGTGTTTATTATGCTACATAATACATGAATTAGGCAGGATTTGATGGCAGAAAATATGGAAAAGGTGGTATTGTTTGGAATCAAGGTCCACGTTACATTGGTACGCCTGTTTATTCTGTAAGACAGAACAGAATTGAATAGGTACTGGTTTTCAGTGTGGTGTTGGCTATGTTGGTGAATTGTGTGGCCTGCGGTGCTGATGTACTGTATGCTATTATTTAATGGCAAGCCGTAGGTTTGCTCATGTTTATTAAGCTACTATGTACACTGTAATTGGCAAAATAGGCATTCTTACAGTTGATTCTCCAGCAAGGGAATTGCTGTCATAATTTACCACCATATCCTGTTACTCTATTTTTACAGATATTTGTTTTTAATTGTATAAAGAGTTTATGGGAAATTGGGGGAATTTTAAGCAATATTTTGATAAGGCGTTTTAGAGTTAATACAAATCATGTGTCCCACACCATCACATTAATGGAAGCAGATGTCAATGTCTGTTCTAATTCTTAAATTTATTTTTCCTTTCAAAAATCATTAATCACTTACTTAACCACTTGTACAAAATAATCATGTCACAATTTTGCTATTAAAGTGCTGTAGACTGCAATTTATTAACAAAATTAGTTGTCAAGGCTTTAGTTACCTTATTAATTATTATTATTTAATGGTATCTTGTGAAATTCTCGTGTTAAAGTTGACATTTCTATTTCGTTACATGAGATGTGAGCTGTTTATAACGATGGTTAAGAAATGTTATATACAGTTTTATAAGTTAGCCTGCAGTGTTGGTATTGCGTCATTTTTAAATAATTATGTATGTGTGCGTGCACACAAGCATGCATGTATTTTTAGTGTTGCAAGAAAGTTCTATGAGAACCATTCAAGAAAGCAGCCTTTTGGTATTTTGTGGAAGAAGAGGTATTAACGGAAATTATTCAAGATTGGCCATTTACAAGTCACTGATTAATTCTTGGTGAAAATTGGCTCGTTTTGATTTTTGGCTTAATCTGAGAATTCCTAAGGGACTTTATGATGTTTATTTTTTACTTAACAGAGTCTAATACTTAGGTTAATGTTTTATTCATTATGAAATCATCAGTTGTCTAAGGAACAACAAACCTAAGGCAAAATTTTTTGCACTGTTAATAAAATCTTAGTTTTCCAATTATCAGTTAAAATGTGAGGTGATAAAAACGCACATTTTATTTCTTTTATGTTTTATTATTGGGAGGTTTATTATTGGGTGAAATAATGTCATCTTAATTTACCTGGTTCATTTTATAAGTATAGGTTCTTAATTTGTTGGAGCATGGAAATCCCTTTTAATGGTAAAATGTCAGTGACACATTTAAGGCCTTTTGAGTTCCAAATCCAACATTTTTATTTGTGGTCAAATTTGTTCCAGACTTAGAAAGACCATTAAATTTACCATTTGAAATTCATAATTTAATGCCAGTTTCAATATGTATTTGCTGTTTTTGTCTGTTATTTTTTGTATATAAGCCATCATTGTCAGCAGCTAATTTGCTGTTACTTATTATTTTTGACATTCCCAAATTGTTTAGCAAAGTGAGGGTCAGGTGGGACCTCGCTATGCCAGATACCACAGAGTGGAAGGCAGGGTACGTGTGTGATGGACAAGAGACCATAATGGGAAACAACAGTGCCATGTCATTGGGTCTTTAGGGTTCACGATTAATCTAAAGGACATGTGCAATAGAGCACCCAGAGGAAACCAGTGCAGGTGTAAGGAATACATGTAAACTTCTCACACACACACACACACACACACACACACACACACTCACAATGAGCCGGGACAATGGAGGAGTTGGACAGGTGCCATCTGCTGAGTCACAGTCCTGCCTTGGCCTTTCAGCAGCTGACAAACAGCTAGGAGTTCAGTCCGTACATCTGCTACAGGGTAGCAATTCTCATGCGCTCTGCAGTGTGCTGATATGAGAAGACGTGCGGACTGTACTTTAACGGCATGAGATTGTGTTCAGTCTGGATGCTGTGTTCCAGATCTCAGCCTTCTCTGTGGCTGGTGCAGTCGCTCTCGGCGATGTGCATGTGCTGTTTGTTTGTTTTCCTCAGTGCTTCAGTGTGCTCTCTCAGTCCATAGGCCAGGTGGGTTGTGAACTATAAATTGCTGTATGTATGTATGTGTACCCTGCAGAGGCTTGGTGGTTCTGGTACTGGCCAGAGTGTACCTCATCTGGGATATGTTCCAAGCCACCTGTGGTCCTGTCCGACATAAGAGGTTGGAAGGTGAACGAAGCTATGTGAATTTTAATTTAGTGTAGACTCTAAAACCCACAAAATGGTAAGCAAATAACAGCAAACCGACTGCCTGATTTGCTAAATGTAAAACTCTAAGCTGTATAGACTACATTGTCTATACAGTTTAAATGGGCATTTAAAACCAAGTGATTTTTCTGTGTTTTAAACTGTAATTGTCTATTACCACTTTCTGCTTTATTAAACTTTATTACTCTATACAGCTAATGTAAATACTGACTTGGATCATATAGTGTTTTTAATAACAACAAAAGCTATAGTTTTCCCAGTATCATATATAGCACCATTTTGGCATTAACGATTTTATTTTAAAATTTAGGAAATAACTGATCAGATTCAGTGCATAATTTTTTTTATGCTGTTTTGGTTATTTCTATAGAAACTGTAATTTATTGCAGTGTTTCAGGTACTGTAAATGCTTGTGTTTTTGTAAAGAACAGGACGGGGTAAACAGAAGTTGAGCAGACGTTAAAATACGTAAAAACGTTGTCTTTTCCTTTGTCTTGAGATTAAATACACTCATCAAGCGCTACATTCAGTGTGTCGCGGTTCCCATGTAAATTGATCACTCTGGCCACTGAATAAACTTGTTAAAAAGAGCTGAGAGCTCTGAAACCGGAGCTTCTTGGACCATCGAGCGGGCTGAACTTAAGACTGAGCTCGGAAAGCCGTCCAGTCGTGAAGGAGAGAGTCGACACGTTCATCATGCATGACTGGGCCTCTCATTGTCCTTTCAGGGGCAACCTGAAACCTAAACAAATCCTAAAAAGCGCAGCAAGATGGTGTAAACACTTAGGCATAACATAAAGAGTCGTTATGCTTTTATGTGGGTTTCTCTGCGTAAACGGAAGCAACACAGTACAGTACGATACAGTACAACGCAGTGATGGTACCTTGCAACGATATAATGGCACAGTGGTCTTGCAACTGAAAATTGAATTTACAAAATTGAACTCTGGTTTATTAATTTCTAAATAATTAAAAGAGGATGAGTTATTTTTGTGGCTAGCTTCATAAATTGAAGTGTCTGTGTCTTTTCAGTTCACAGAATTTGAGCATGTTTGTACAGTAAGGTGAGAAGTACAGTTTGTTTGGGGTAAAGAAGTCATATGGATGCCATAACACAAATGAATCAAAGGATTATTTGGTCATTCAGTCAATTCATTACTAGTTATAATTTGTGGAGCACTAGTCATGACAATGTTTTTTGAAAAAAAAGATGATCAGTTGAAGGGTCTTTTGAAAACATCAGCATGTAACTTACGACCAGTTATTGCAAGACACATTTATGCTGTTTTTATGTGTTAAATTTTGGGCTAATCTATGCGTTTTTTTTTTTTTTTTTTTCCCCCTGAACCGAGACTAAAGGTTGTGGTGAAGCAGTGAGCTTCGGTTCTGTATTTTGAACTTAATGACTGGGGGATAATGCTGATGTTGTTTGGCTTTTGTACTCTGGTAATTGAAGGTGAATGGAATTTATCAGAAACTATGAATATAACTAAATGCATAAAAAACAGAAAGCCAGTGCAGTTCTGGTTTTGTGGCTTGCTTCAGGGTGTAGACTGTTGATTAGAAATGTGACCTATTTACTCCCCCCGTCTTTATTCCTTTTTCCATTTTTCTGATACATCGTTGTGGAGCAGCAGGGGGTTGGGTCGGTGGGAAGGGGGTTCAGCTACAGTGTCTACTGAAGCAGGGCAAGGTGTTTTAGTGCTGCTGCTTAGGTTTTAATGAACAATTACTGAAGAACTTTGGTTTTTGAAGCAGTGCTAGCTTTCTGTTTTTTCAAACATTCATACATTAAAAAAGTGTGTGTGTGTGTGTGATCTAAGTTTTTCATATGGACCTAAAATTGTGTATGCATTCCAGTTAATAATTTTACAACACCAAAAATAAACTTTATTAGTCATGTTAAGTCTGTTTTATTCATTGCACATTGGATGCCTTACATTAAGTACCTGTAATTGTAAATGAAAGTGTTTATGGGGATAATACAGTGTTTTATGATGTTGTTTTCAAAAAACAAAGTAATCAAAATGACATTTTATTTGATTATAGGCTATATTAACCTAATTGTGATATAAAAGTAACATTTTGTAAAGCCAGTTTTATTTATTACGTGTTTATAGAGCTGATTGTACTGAACACTTTAGGTACTGTAGTTGGTTTTCTATCAGCCTCGGTGACGGTTATTTATTTGATATTTATTTTGAAATTAGCAGCCAGTGATTTGGAACCATTTCAAAAAGATGAATTTTACAAAACAGACGTGTATGTATCACAATACTTAAACATTTTGTCAAAGAATGCTATTGTTTGGTTTGCCAACAAAACAGAAGAATTTGGTGATAATTTTAAAAATGAAAATTCTACTTGTTCCGTTAGCCTTATTACTAGTGACAAGATGCCACAATATATTTACACTGAGTAACTTTATGCATGCAAGCACACATGGACGCACGCTGGATTCATGATCATGATCATCGTGAAGTAGAAGATCCAACAGGCAGTTCATAATTCACCATAACCCCGTGTGTGTGTTCAAACTCCATGTGTCCCATGAGTTATCCTTTAGCTATACAACTTGCAGTAGTAACAATATTTTTGGCAGTTTCATTCTTTTGGTTTTAATTACCGTATTATTAAATATCTTATTGTTGGTGGATCCAAACCCGAATGAGTGTTTAGGTTTTTGAGTGCATTGTTTTTACCATGAACCCACTGAACTTCGCCTACCAACGCTGGCCTTCATTTATGGTCTGCAGGAAATTGGTTTTGATTACAAACTTGCTTTCCAGCTAAGACCTATTCATAACAGTAGAAAACCAAGAAGCAAAGCTGACTTGACCAAACAAAACATTTAAAATAAGTCAGAAGACAACATAAAAAACAGACATTTGCGCAAAGTTTTAAAGTTTTGTGGATCTGCTCAGTAATGTACGTCCGAGTGTTTGTTAGACCTTTGACGGGAATTTTTTTTGTTAGACCTTTGACAAGAACTCAAGATATTTCAGTGTAAAGGATGCCATGAAGACCTTGTGTGATGAACCTTAAATGTTATCAAGGATTCTCATTTTTTGGTGTAATGGCCCTTCCCAAGAGCAGCTAAAATCTCTTTCTCCTGTTATATTGTTTTAAAACCTTTTACATGCTGTCATGTTGAATAAGTGCACCTGTGATCGTACATTAACTGATGCATCAACCAATTGTAGGCCAGCTGTGAAAAGTGCGTTTTCCCATATTTTTAGTATAATCTTTTCACGGGGTAAGCAGAAGTATTCCATTTGTTATATATACTGAGTGTTTGGTTTTTTTTTAAAATATATTGCTTGTCAGGAATTAAAACCATAGAAGTAATTTCAGATTTGGAAATTGACATTTTGTTGCTGTTGTAAACCAGTATAATTTCAATTATCTTTGAATTTTCCCATATAGGATTTATTTCTGTTTGAACTTGTAGCAACTGTCCTATTAAGTTAATTCTAATATTTGAGTACAGTGCTCATCTTCAGGTGTGATGGTTGCTGGTGGGGATCAGTTTATTCTATATTATTGCTGATGTGTGGTGAGTGCTTTAAAAATGTTTGAATTTATTGCTCTTCTGTTAACCCCCATAGATGAATTTAGAGTTTGTGGTTTTGTCAAGTGCATGATTTTAATAAATAAACAATATGCAATTTTGGTTCAGATAATCCATATATGAATTTTCACAGCTGCAGGAAATGGTTCTACATTACCTAGGCAAGAAAAAGTCACACACTTTTATATTTCGTTGGATCTCCTTTAGCTTTGATTATGGCATACATTTGTCATGGCATTGTTGCATAAGCTCATCAGAACATCTCAACATCTGTTTTCATCCACGTTTGCTTTCAATTTTCACCAAGATATTGTAGTGATGACGAGAGAGTCGAACCACACCATAAAATCTTCTCCAGCACAACCCAAATACTTTTGATGAGGATAAGGTTAGAACTCTATGGTGGCCAGTTCATGTGTGAGAATGATTCCTCATACTCCCTGAAACATTGTTTTACTATTGTAGCCCAACAAGTGAAGACAAACTATCATAATGGAAGCAAAAGTGAAAATAATCCAGTTAAGAATGTGAAATGAAGTGAAAAGGCGTTAGGCATTAAAACTCAGCTTTGCACTAACAGAATGACTGCAAGTAATTCAAGGCATCCATGGATGATTTACAAGGTTTAAGAAGTGCAACCATCACTTTTTTCAGAAGACCACACATATAACTCAAGTTGCTTGAGGTAATAGATGAACTTGATAAATTCTTATGATGTGAAATCTGTATGGGTCACCCTCATCAGTACAAAGACATGCATATTGTTGACATGGAAAAAATGATTGTATATCTGAAAATAGTAGGAAAGAGCATGCATTATTTGAAGGGTAACAGCAAGGTGTCCGTAAGTTCTAGTGGACATAAAAAATGTAACTGAGATAAATTTTAAAAAGATAAAATTGAGTTTGAGGGTTTAATATAAAGGTTCCACTTGCTAAAAGAGTACGTAGATCATATAGGCTATTTTAACAATTTCTTGATCCATCCTCCCTTCCCCTGAAATGCATAAATATCCCCCCCATGTCAGGCTGGGAATGAGGCCCTATTAACATAAGCATTCAATGCAGTAGTGAAATCAGAAATGAAATTAAAATCCTTACTACACTGAAATTACAAAAGGATTGAAAACACAAACCAAATTTTTTTCCCCACATATTCATTCATTCATAATTATTGTTTAATACTAAATTAGCGTATAAAAGGCAACATTTGGATAAGTGGATTATCTGTGAAATAATTGTGGAGCGGTAAACACTGCTATAAATTGCTCTGTCTATTCGTAAATGGCTGCTGTTTGAGAAGTCACATAAACAGCTTTAGGAATGTTGCCTTGGTGATGATTGTCCTGCGTTTTTAATTTTTTGGAGTACTGATAGTCTTTAGAGGGATTAGGAAAGGATTTTTTCCTAATTTTTTAATGGTAACAAGATTCTCAACAACATTTACTTCAGCAAAGTATTTTAGGCACGAATTACTTTTTGTTAAAGTGTAATTGCAATTTTTTTCCCGTCTGTGTAGAGTATAAGGACGTATATCTAACATAATATACGTCAGTGATGCACAATTTTGCCTTTTGTTGGCTATTCCCCTTTTTTTTTTTTCTCTCAAATTTATAGCACACCAGGTGTGCTAAGTGCAGTTTCCTATGTCAGAGCTGCTTGTGGTGTTTAAACTGTCTGGGAAAAGCTTGTCCAACATCTAGTGGTGTGCTCTGTGTATGTGTGTTTATTTCCTCAAGATGGAAGATGGCCAGACACTGTTTGACTACAACGTGGGTTTGAATGACATCGTGCAGCTGCTCATCCGATCGCAGACCGACCCCCCTGACAGCCCCGCTTCGAAAGGCTGCGAGGGTGTGGCGTGCAGCTCAGCGTTGCCCAATGCTGCCACCGCCATGTCCGCCGCCTCCAACAATGGCTCCAAACCGTCTGGCACGTCGCTGGAAAACCAGCCGTCCACCTCGACGCGCTCATCTCTCATAGACCCGGGCTTTGGAGCATTCAAGGTTGGTGCTGTTCCTGCCTTCCTGTGTTTCCTGTTCTGCGCCGTTCTGTGCACTGAATGCAAATCTGACCTTGAGAATTTTCTGCTTAGTTCACAGGCAACAAATAAGGATTCGGTTTGGTTTTGCTACTTGGATGTTTCTATGGCAACTGTCTTTGCATAACCCGATGTATTAAGATATCCCAGAATCCTCTGGAACCGCAGTGAAACGATACATAAAAATCGGCAGGTATACCAGCTTTGCAGCAATAATTGAAGGATAAATGTGTGATTAAGGGCCGGTCCCCGGTTATGATCTCTTTCACTTTGTTCACAGATTGCTGTTCCTTTCTGCCAGGGAGAAATAATGGTTTCTGTCTCCTTTGTGCATCTTTAACAGCAGCCAAAGGGCGATGTGTTTGGGTGTTTTTTTTTTTTTTTTTTTTTTGGTGATTTACTCCCCGCACAAATCACCAAGTTGGTTATTTTAGATGTTTCGTGATACAAATCATGAAAATGTATGTGTCCTTTAAAGCAAATTTGTCCTCGGTCCCCTCATTGTTTGTCTTAAAGCTATGACTTTCACACTGACTCCCACCCCCCCCCCCCCCAATTTTCTGTTGAAGTTTTGGTCTCCATGCTTGCGGTCTTTTGATTGGATGGACTTTCTCGCAGGCTTTCGCGCCCCTCACATTGTGTGCCGTCTCCATGGAGACCTGCTGACACAGCACTGGTGTTCCGGGCCGGCGGCGAGCACGTTGTGGGTGCCGGCGTCTGGCGGCTGCTTTGGGAGCCGTGACTACATTTTTGTTGTTTCCTGCGAGGCTTTGGGTTCCTCGTAGCTAACGTTTTCCCTGAGTCACACTGGAAGAACAGGCCTGCTGTGCTCCGCGTCTGCCTGTGTCTGCCCATGTCTGCTCCTAATGTATATGCCTCGAAGGTGTGAATTCAGCTTTGAGGTGCGATTCCACCCTCTTTGTCAGAGCATTGTTCTCTTGGTCTTGATTTCTGTTCAGCTTCAGGTTCCTTTTAACTCTATTACCCTTTGTAACTCAATTAAACCTAGTGAACAGTGAATCTGATTAAAGAACCTCACAGAAAGGGCATAGAATCTTGCTTATAATTAACTGACTTTTCCCCTTTCTTTTGTTTTATGGTTGCCGTTAGCAATTCCATTTTACATGCAACACCTATTAATAAAAAATTGTGCTCTACTGTTTGTTTGTAGAGCTATGTGCTGGAGATGATGTTTGGTTAAAGTTGTTTAAAGAAATGCTACTGTGCCTTAGTGTACCCTTAGTGTACCGTTAGTGTACCCTTACCACTTTATATTTAGCTGAATGCGCTTTGCATTACTGCACTACATTAATGCTGGATTTTTAAAAATCCCATTGTTCGTTGGCCCAGTGTTTTAATTTAATAATCTAGTTTCCGCTGTGCGCAAACGAAGTTTAAAAAGAGCATTGTTGTCTGCCTGTTTGGTGTCTCGCGCTTTACTGAATATGACATCTTCGAGTTTAAAGTGATTCTAATACTCAGTACAGGCAGTACAGATGTCCCATGATTTCTGTTTTTTCGTTCCAAGTTAGTTAGTTACATTAGTTTTGATACCGTATTTTTTTTTTTATTTATGACCTTTTTTTCCCCTCTCCTTCCCTTCATTTAACGTTTTTTGAACAGTGGAACATCCACTGGTGCTATCATTTTTTAATTAGATTTTTTTTGCAGTAGGTTTTTGCCTTTTCATAGTAGTTTGGTTGAGATACTGAAATTTGACTAACTACTGGGAAGGAGTATGCACTTAAACGAAAAAAGAAACGGCGAAAAATGATCGTTAAAGTTTGTAGACGTTTTAGCGTGTGGTAAAATAAATCTGAAGAGAAGTATGAACAGTTTTCCAAGTGTGGCTTTAATAAAGCTTTCAGCTGAGCTTGCGGTTACTGTTTTACTGTCATATTTGGAAGCTGCACTGTGAAGTCTTGTTCAGTTTGACATCCTGTACAGTTCTGAAGTGCCTTCTTGACCTGTAGCTTGGCTCTTTCATTGGGATCAGATGTGTTTTCCTCTCTGGATTGGGACGCAGGGCCTCCCTATAACCCTGATCAGTATTGTTGTAGGTGATGCAAGTAAAAACACAGGCCATTGGCTTTTATTTGGTCATTCATTTAGTCATTGGTCTTTCAGCCACATATCCTTAATTAGGGTGTAGATAGAGAGGAGTCTGTCCCAGGCAGTCTATACACAGTGTACAACCTGGTGCATATACCGGCCCTCTGCATGGTAGACAGAGGGACGGAGACGGACACAGACAGACAGACATATTGTTATGTGATGTACTCTGTGACAGATTATTGTATAGCAGGGAGACAGGCCATAGGGGGGAAATAGACAACGACAGTGAAGTTTGTAAAGGTGTAACATAAACACACAAATACGCAGAGCCAGCCAGACTGTATAAGGCAACAGTGCTGCCCTTTGAGTCATCGTTCTTGCTGCTAGTTTTCATGCTATAGCAACTCAGCTATAGAAAATGCATGCTTTTAGTGCTGTTTAAATAAAGTGTGTTCTGGGAGTAATGTATGTCACTGAACTTTTGCTATGATGCCAAAGCTGGATAAATTAGAAGGCTTTTAGATAACAGACTCAATACAATGGCAACTAACACTGTTTACCAGACTAACACCGATTTCATTTTGTCTTTTTCAGTAACATTGAGTTTTAAAAATTTCCATCAGAACACTATAACAAGAATAAAAAGAACTACAACGATATCTGTTTAATGCAAGAACTGTGTGGTAAGGCAGGGATTTGTTTCTGGGAATGCTGTGTGCTCTCAGCTGACTTATTGGTGGCCCTGGAGATTACGATCTGTTGATTGTATCTAGACTGATGTTGGAGCTCATTCATATTGACTGTTCAGATGCTTACTGCTTTCTGTGAAGGACAGCTATGCTCTTTGTTTCCTGGACTTCTGAACAAGTCATTCTGTCTTTGTATTGTTTGGGCATAGGCTGATTACCCCTCACACCCCTCGGTGTGTCAACTCAATGTCTTTTGTTACCTGGGGTTTTCTATTCGGACAGTTTTAAGCCCTCCTGAGACACAGTGTAACGCACTTCCTTTCTGCTGGCTGTATGGAGTTGTAGCATGGTCAACTTCCCACTCTCAACTTTCCCGGAAGAGGAGGGAAAGGAGCGGTGCTGCTTCCTCTTGGCTGTCGACAAGCTATAGCGGTGAAGCGGTCTTCATCATGACCAGAGATTTTTAAATGGAAACGGTCATCTCCTCACACTACGCTTTTTTAAAATGAATTGAACACGTTCTGTCTTTTTCTGAGCATTTTTTAGCTGTGTATCTGCATATAATGAATCTCTTGAATAATGAAATGAAAATTAAATGGGGGAAAGCTGACATGTTACTACAAAGTGCTTTACTGTTATAGTAGGAAGTGTCAATAATGTGATACATGTTTGTACCTGTGTTTAAATACTTTGCATTGTAACTTCATTTGTGTATATACAGTTTTACTCCTGTATCCACGGGTCTTATATTCCAAGCTCTACCCCATTTGGCTGGTACCGTGGATAAGAGCAGACACCTTACAAACACATTATGTCCCCGATCATATTTGCTTTATGTTTCTGTGTCTGTGCATCTCTTTGAACGTTGACGGGACTGACTCTGAGCTGGAGAACACCCACTGGTCTTCATGAACGCCAATCACCTGGCTGAAGAGCCAATGAGGAAGCAAAGGCAAGACGACCTGGTGGCTCAATGGGTAGGACATCAGAGTGGGATGCGGAAGTCTCCCGGTTGATATCCAGCCCAGCTGCCAGGTGTGTCCTTGAACAAGACGCTCAGAGCTAGCTCCCTGGGTGCTGCATGAGGCTGCCCACTGCTCCCCCCAGGGGGATGGGTTAAATACAGAGAAAAAATTTTATTGTGAACTGGATGTGTAACGTGTGTATATATACACAATGACAAAGTTTTTTTTTTTTCTTTCTTCCTAAGACATCAATAGGAAGTCTCCAGTTCGGGAATTAAAGAGTATAAAACAGGCTTCCTGGAAGACGTGTGTAGTTGGGTTGCCCACATTACTCACTCGCAAATATAACTTAATGACTTTCTCACTACTGAAATTTGTCCTCGTTGTCTGCTCCATGTTACAGTTTCTCAGAAGCACTCTGCTCGGTCCCTGTCGGCTTCTGCCGTTACCAAAACAACGGAGATTAATCAGTACTGGCGTCACTCAGCATGCCCTCTACATCATGTTTACTCTTGCCTGTACAATATGCACTTGATTGGTGCACAGTTTAAAAGTTGTGAATCATGTGTTTTTGTAATATGTATTTATATAATTATTTTTTTCTGCTGTTGACCGCAGTCAAGTGGATGTCAGATCAGCGGATACGGCGACCCTACTGCACTGTATCCCAGTCATTTTTTTTTTTTGTTTCACTAGTCATTCTTACAAAAAGCAGTGATTATTTTAACGTTTACAAATTTTAACGTTTACATTATTGTTAAAAGCCAAAAATACAAATAGGATGACCAGTTGTACTTTTGTGTTCGCTTTGCCTGCTTCAGGATTTAAAGATGTTCAGTAAATACCTCATCCAAATGCAGAAATAATGTAACCGTTATAGATTTGATAAGTGCACATGTCAGACTTATTTAAACAGAATTTATAGTGAGGCAAATGCAACATTTTGAGTTATTTTTTCTGAGTTTGTATGAGGCCCAAAGTAAACCGTGTAATTCAGTTGTTGTAGTGGAGAGATATACGTTATTGTTACTCGTACTGAACTAGTGCATTTGGGCAGAATGCCTTGGCTTTATCTGTTCACACAGCAGAGTACTGGAGCCGTTTCATGTTGCTCTGGACTCACAAAATCTTTTCTCAGTGCTTTAATCTACAGCCCTCAGCTTACAAGTTTTTGTACCAAGCCGCACCCCTCTGCTGCTTCCGAAACTATGGTCAACGGCAGATGTTACGCTCGGCACAGAAGACAAATGTCTGCCGTTTTCCTTTGTGATCCAAAACAAACATGTCCACATCTCTTAGTCCTCCTGACGTGATTCTTTTCAGTGCTTCTCGTCAGTTAAATTATTTACCTTGGGAAAGAATTTCTGGTTGTTTGAGTTTTGAGGAGTGGAAGTCACTTTTCTTGAGGCAGTGCCATGTTTCTTGTCGCTGTACTCCTTTCTGAGCAAAGGGCATCATAGAACTGATCCATCGGTGGAGCAGGGATCTGATTTCATGAAGCTTATTGCAGAGTAGGTCATTATATTTGTTTAAATGGTATTTGGTAGTACATGTGTCAAAAGTTACATCAGTCAGCTGTTGTGAAATTATAGCATATTTTAAAAAATTTATTAAAAAATTAGTGATACCAGTACTGGACAATTCACTGGGCAGCTTAGGGGAAATCAATCAAGACCTGCTTTTGGATGGGGGTGGGGGGGTTGCAGAAGTTAGTACATAGACATAAAATAATGTGGAAAAATAACACTTTCCAAGAAATACCGTTAAAAAACATCTGATATTATGATTAAATGAATTCCGAACCAAACACTTGAGGACTGCAAAAACGATTTTCATAATATTCCCTGTTAATGTTATGGGATGTTTTGGAAACATCTTCTCCAGATGGGCATATTTATACTGTATAGAGCAGTATAAAATTAGCATTTTGATTGTTGCTACTTTGCGAAGTGGGATGCATTTCTGTTTTATCACTAAAACTATATTCACATGTTTTTACATTGTTAGACTGTCATTTTGTGTAATTAGATATGTGTATATGTAAAACAGTTTTGTAAATTAGCTTTGCAATTTATACCAGTGTATAGAAAATTTGAGATTTTAATAGAACTGCTCAACTTTACGGTGAGGACTTTACAGTGTTTTGGAACATTTTATCTTCTTGTAGTTTAAACGGTCTTTGTCATTTGGACACATTCTGCCGCAATTTTAGTGGGCAGCTACACCACCCCCTAATTGGAGCGTTACTTAAATGTACATAATCGAACCCTGACATTACTCCATCGCTGGTGAGAAAATAATGAGGTGGTCAGTGTCACCCTGCCTAGGCCACCCACTCATGCTAGTGTTTGTCTTGTGTAAATCAGGTCAGAAATAACTGGTGGCTCAATGGGTAAAACATCAGGCTGGGATGCAGAAGTCTCCCGGTTTGAATCCCAGCAGCCACAACGTGTGTCCTTGAGCAAGACACCCAGCACTCGCTCATTGTAACCCGTATGTGAAATGTAAGTCGCTTTGGATAAAAGCATCTGCTAAATGAATGTAAATAACTGCCATCTCAAAGAAATGACCAGTTCTAACATGGCTGCTCCACTGTAAACTAGTATCTGCTACGTTCTATTACTAGTATTTTGTTTATAGGAAGGGCCCTTCTATTGTAAGGTTTTTAGGTTTGCTTAATGGCATAAAAAAGAAAATTGGATGCTGCTTGACAGAGAGTCCGAACAGCGAAGATATCCTAGCCATAAATTTTGAATGACGAAAGCTTTGAAGTAAATATGGAAGAATTATGTAACGGGCACTTAGTGCAAATGGTGACTTGTAAACCTCTAGGATTTATTTAATAGGTCTTCCAAGGCTGTAAATACAGCTTCATTTTATTATTAAGAAATGCTTGCTTCTGTCACGAATACATTTCTGTCATGGGCGAATGACCCATGACAGCATTGAGTGATGTACGAGAATCGTAGGTGCTTTACATAGCAGACAGCATGGCTTGTATCTTGTGTATGTGCTGCAAATATGTATACCAATGTACCTACTCTCTATACTAATGTTTAACCTTTAAATGCCTTTTATACAAGTTCAAGAACCCTGAAATTAGACCTGTACTTAACAGGAAGCCAGTGCCTTGAGGGGAGTGATGGAATCATACTTTACTGCTTTGTAACTGTTCTGGTAACTGGGCTTTGAGTACACTTTAAGTGGAGTATTGCTGTAGTTTGCTGTGTACAAATGCATGTGCTCATAGCTTCTCTGCATCTTCATTAGAGGGAAAGCGCCGCTCTTCAGCAGTGTTTTTGAGCCATATGAAGGACACCTTTCATGTGGCGCTAACATGTGAACTGAATCTGCTTTCGATAACTATTACGGAGCTCAACACGGCTCTTGGTTGTGCTGTTAATGGCCCTGCATGCAGCCCAGACAGGGAGAACCTTCTAGAATTACTCTGGTTTTTTTTTCTTTCCTTTCACACACTTTCACACGTTTTTGAGGGAAACGTGCACGGTGTTTAATGTGCACTGAATGTGAGAATGAATGCCCCTAAGGTACTTTTACTCAGAAGTGACATATTTAAATTCTGGCCGTGGTGTAAGACGGTGAGTCACGGAAAAATGGACCTTCCTGTAGCCGTAGGTGACGAACCCTTGCAGAGTCATGGCCAAGTACAACATGTGTGCACACTGGAGCAGACTATTGTTTTAACAGCCAGGCCTTTTGCCAGGAGTCAGTCCCTGTACTTGCGTTTTACGTTTAAAATGCTTTACGAGAAAATTTCCAAGATACTGAACAAGAGTGAGTTGTTCTTCAATTACTGTGTGATGAAGGTATTATTCTAGCTTTGCATTGTGCAAGAAGACCAAGAGAGTCGTTGTCACATTACACTTAAGTTTTGTCTGTGGCGTTTTCCGTTTTGTTTTTTTTAAATAAGAATTGCTGTTTGGGTTTTTGTATAAATGTCTTGATATTTGTATTAAAGCGGTTAATGTTAAGCACCTGGCTCAAGACTGCTTCAGTAGCCCCACTTGTGGGACCAGACCTGGCGTCATTCAGGTTACAGCTCAGTGTACGCCCAATATTTAGGCTTGCATCTGTGTGCTTTGGTATTAGTTTTGTTTGTAGCATGGGAATATAGCAAACATTTTTATCATGGTCGAGGTGAAGATGGGAAATCTCCCTGTTTATCTGAGCTGCATTCTCAGCTGTCTTGCGCAAACTGTGGCGCCTGATCTTTGTTCTTTGCATTTCAGTAGACTTGAAATGCTTGCCAAGGGCCGGGGGGTGGAGGGACAGCTGTGTCAGCAGGTAAAATAAAGAGACAGGTGGTTTTGTGTTCTGAGTCACCTCACTGTTTCTGCTATTTGCGTTTCAGAGACAACATTCTGCCAGTGTTTCATTTTTCCTCCTACATGCTGCACTTCTTTACGCAGTATCTTTAGATGGGCTTGTATAGATGGTGACAGCTCTGGCACAGATCCCTGGGATGAAGAATGAATCCTGCTCCCCTGCGTTTCATGCTAAATAATATTATTACACAAACTGCTATTTAATCATTTCTGGTCACCATCTTCCCTTGTGGATCTAGAGTAGTGTTTGTCACTCCTGGTGTATTTTTAAGAATCTCTGTAATTATTTCTCTTTGTGTGGACTATTTTTCTGTTTCCCGTTGAACAAATTGCGAAGCACATTCAAATTGCCAGTTATATGGCAGTGAAGGCATTTACTTTTCTTTAGGTTTTTTTATGGAGTGCAGGCAGATTTAAAATGAAAGGTGGTAATGTGCAGTAAACAATCCGCATTAGTCCTAATGCATAATTTTATGAACATTAGTTATGGATGTTTTGTTCTTTTGGCCTTAAAATGAAATTAAATTTTTGACAATTTATTTTTCTTGCAATAATTACAGTATTATGTTTGGATTATCACAATTAAGACAGTTAAATGATTTTTTTCACCATAGAATCCACTAAAATGTTGTAGATTAATTACTGGTAATTGTTTTCCAAATGTATATTTATGCCACTGTGTTTTTCCAATAATAAGGGGCAATGAATAGTTTAATGTTGGATTTATTTTATGCTATAAAATTGACTAGAATTATAAATTCACAAATTTATAATTTTTTTTTATTATTAATTTTTGACAGTTTAACTCTGTTGCTGTTTTCTGTGTGATGTTGTGTGAAAGCCGAACAATTGAGCAACACTCTTCCTTTATTGATTGTGTGCTCTTTCATCGTTTTCCTGTTTAGTGGCAAGCTACACCACCTGTCCCCTCTTCCTATGAGTATAATCGCTCTGGGACACGGATGGACTTGTTTATTAGACATCATTGTTGCAGCCGTTTACAAATTTCAAGGTTTTGACGCAGGCACCTCTGGCTCTACAAGAATGTAATTTCCAAGCATTTTTTTTCCCATAAAGCAATGGGGAATGGTAAAAGTTTTTTAATTAAGTGATTTTTTGGTTAAGAATAATGGTGGGTGTAAATCTGCATTAAATTACACAGTTGTGCTGGTTTGGGTCTTGAGTATGAGCCGGTAAAATACGCTGTTGCTGATGACAGTGAGCAAGCAAAAAAATAAATAAATAAATAAAATTCTGCTGACATGTTGCAGCAATCAGTGCCGTGCAGCTGCCCGCATGACGTGCCCCGCGCCTCGCAGGGCCCATGTGACCGAGTTCTGCCTTTTGCTTTCGCAGATCAACGAGCTAGTGGACTGCAGGGACATCAGCATCGGCGCCTGGTTCGAGGCCAGCATTGAGAATGTGACTCGTGCACCCAAGGGGCAGAACGGCCAGACTCAGGCTCCGGGCAAGGGTGGCAAACTGAACAAAAGGACTAATGGCAAGCTGGATGCGGGGCAGTGCCACCCCGGCACGGACAGTAACGGAAACGCCATCCTCAACTCGGACAGTGGGCCATCCACCTCCAACACAGACTGCTCGGGCAGCGAGGAGATCACGTACCATATCAAATACGACGAGTAAGTGCGGCTGGAAAGTCCTCGTCTCTTTGCGCAACAACACGTGTGGAGGATGCGTAATCTGTGGGGTATTTCCAGGCCACACCCCCAACCTCCCCCCCCTCCCGTGTGAAAGATTACATTCCTGTTTGCCTATGTGTCTTCAGTTCAGGGTACCTTGAGGAGGGAGTATTATGGCTTGATTTACTGTTTGTGTCTACTGGGACAATGTCAGGTAAGTGGGCCTTACTTAATGAGAATCAGGGCAATCGATCCTGAGGAGTAGGTCAGCAGAAACAACCCTTTGTTTTCAGTGTGGTGGTGGTAGCATTAGATGTAACATTTTTAGTTAATTCTCTGGGTTTTTTGTGTATGCAGCGTTGGGAAAAATTCTTATTTCAGCTTGAAAAGAAATGATGATGATGATGAGGTTATTATTAATGTTAATGATAGTAATTGTAGTTGATGTAAAGAATGAACAATTACTTGATTTTGATAGAATATTTTCATAACACAGCAAAATGTCACTATAATGACATAAATGGGGTCCAAAAATTAGATCACATAAAAATGTGGGGTTAAGGGTAATGAAAAGCAATAGTTTTCAGTGTGCTGTAAACACGTTTTGTTGGAAAATAGAAAAACGTACTCTCATTACCACCTAAAAATACAAGATTGTCAGTCTCAAGAGAAAGCACATATTGTAGTAAGGGTTGGGCAGAATCCAATTTTTGATACCGTTAAACCTTACACAAATTATACTGCGGTATTTGGTGTTACTGTCTGCCTACAGACGATGAGGTGGGGGTGGTATTATTTGTCAAGTTGTGTTATTACTGCATGTAATTTTGTAAAGTATTTATAAGCTTCATTTCTTATTTTAAAGATGCCATCAGTGGCGTCCTTAGGCCCGATTATTTGGGGCGTTAACCCAGAATATTTTATGCCCAGCCCTGAATATTTTCACCTTGAAAAAGGAGGGGTTTTATATCAAAGCAACAGACAAGCCCCAGGTAATCTTGACCTAGCCCCTGATTTTTTTAATACCTTGAAACTCCACTGAAACATAATTTTTTTTTTTTTTAATTGCAACTGTATTATTTTCACACAATGAAACTACTAAAAACAACAAATAGGTCTACAAACTCAACCTTTAAATAAAAGCGCAGCCTGTAACATACAGCAGGTGAACAAAACGATTTAACAGTTTAAAAAAAAAAAAACAAAAACAGCAGAAATGTAAGTGTACATATTAACATTCCAGAATCAAGATAGCAAAACACCTAGAATAGGTTGACAAACAGGCTGACAAATAGGCTATCAGGTTTGAGCTGGGTTCATAGTCGGCTTGCAGTCTTCCCCGCGGTGCTGAAAACCCACTCCGATGGTGCGCTTGTAGCTTGCGTTTGCCATATGTTCTCTCTTCTAATAAGAGGCTGTCATGTTACGCATGAGTATGAGAACATGTTATTAGTCAGTGGTTTTTTTTATTTCATAAATTAGGTTTACATCATTTACAGGAGCTCTGTCATTACTTTTATAGCATTCTCAAACACAGGCAGCGGGGCTGATGCTGGACATCGACACACACTTTTCAGGCATTTATTATCAACAGTACCCATTACTCGGCTGATTTTTTTTCATGACTGTAATTAACGGGATACCATTGCTATTTTTAAATGCCCCAGGATTCTGTAATACCACCCAAACCTTACTGTAGTAAGATAATTTCTTAAAACATTTAAGAAATGAATAGAGAAATAGTCCATACTTACTTGCAGTGGCTGGGGAGTTACTAACTAACAACTTATTAAATTAATTAATCCATTTCAGGTTCCCTTTGATCTTTGTAAAATCACCAGAGAATGGAGATGGTTTTGATCTCAGTATCAAAAGGTGTAGAATTAACTTTCACTTTGTTGATTTCATTGATTGATTTTATGTGCTGGCCATGCTAGAAAATTAAGTATGTAGTTTATTCTGTACAGGCTCCGCAGCGGGGCAGGTTCTAGAAATTTGTTGCAAAAAAACTGAGGTCATAAATGCAAATTCAAGTGTCACAGGTGGCGATTGCGTTTTTTGATTCGCCCCACAGGAAAACACGTTGCAGGGAAGAGAAAAGTAATATATTTACTACAGGCTATAAAAGCAGATCTGTGGGGTGATTGCGGTGTATCCGTACACCTGTTATTGTAGGGATTTACTGCGTTTTGGTCTGGGAAATTGAAAGGTGTCCAAAGAATTACTTTGTCAACATGGCAACACGTAGCAGTAAGTGCACGCGTTACCAGAGTAACGCAGAACTGAATCCAATTATTATGTTTTTTCATTTTGATCAATCAGAGAAATGAAGAACTAATTATATTATTAATGAATTGTAATAATCTTGCACTTGTTACTACATCTATAAATTGTTTCACCTTATTGTTTTTTGTAACATTACCAAATCATCTGACGCCTTGATTACTTTAACTATGTACCCAAAATATCAAAGTTTAACCGTTTAGTTTTTAGATGTAAACTTTTACAAAAGTTAAAGAAAAAAAAAATTCTAAAAAATGACTCACTTGACATCCATTGGCGGTAGAAAAATCAGGAAAAAAAATGTGCAAATGTAGAAAAAAATACATGAAACACGAGTCGCTTTCAGACTCAGTGTGAACCAAACCATAGGCAAACTGGGAGTGTGTGTGTGTGTGTGTGTGTGTGTGTGTGTGTGTGTGTGTGTGCGTGCGCGTGTGTACACACGCGCGCTTGTGTGCGCACCCTGGAAATAGTTCAATATAATGTATAGATTTTTTCATGTGATGCGGTTTGCCTACTGATCCCACATTTTAGTCCTTTTATGTTTTTTTTATTATTGTTTTTAGCCATTTTTCAAACGCACTGAACTTTTTTCTCTGATTCTTAGTTTTAAATAATGCTACAATGTTACAAAGCCTGATCTGATCATAACTGCAGGTTGAATTTGTTTTGGTAAAAACAAAAAAAAATATATATAAAAAATAAATTAAAATTTTAGTTGAATTATTTAAGTTTAACATTGTGAATGTTCAAAGAAAATGCCACGCAATGAAAGTAACAAATCCTTGCACATCGTAACAATAAATCCTTACATTTTCTTGTGATCTTCGTTTACCTCTGAGTTCAGGGTTTTTCCCAACATAACCAATCTTTGAAAATTGGTTGCAGTCCGCTAAAGTTTTCCGTGACATATCAGTACTACAATCTAAAATAATGTCCTCTTTCCACAAGACTGCCTGGCTTGTATTTTGACTTTACTCTTTTTGCTATGGTCTTAAGTGCACACTTGTATAATTCAGTTTGCATGCACGTTATTAAAGGTATATCACTGATAAAGGCTATACTGTAATATTATTAATAATGAAATAATAGTAAAGTTAATATACCAACTACATGTGACCCTCTAAGCAGCAGACAGAGAGGTTTATTTATTACCCAATCGATCGGAATAACTAGATGTGTTTTTACTGCTCCATTTTTGTGTGTGTGTGTGTGTGTGTGTGTGTGTGTGTGTGTGTGTGTGTGTGTGTGTGTGTGTGTGTGTGTGTGTGTGAGTGATATGTTTTATTAGAGTTAGAAATTTGATGGGGAATCATGATGTTTTTGGAAAGGGACAGATCTCATAATGACAAGTCCTTTGCAGAGAGCAAGACGAGTGATGGGCTGAATTATATCATTCCTGTGGACAATATTACTGATTTAATCTGTTAAAACTAATTGACATTATAATTTTACAGTTGGTGAGTAATACATGCATTTTATAATATTAAATAATTACTTACTATAAAGCACTACTTTGAACTGAAAAGTTGTCCGTAGAGGGTTAATGACTGGCAATTTATAAAAGAAAACTGGTCCTAAGTACATCCCTGCCTTGCCCCCTAAAGTGCCTGGGATAGGCTCCATGCCATGACCCTGAACAGGGTTAGTGCTTAGGTAATGGGTAGGATGGAAGGCATGTTTCTATATTCATGTTAATAACTGTAATTATTAACTGGATTGACTGTATTTGAGAATGAAGGATGAAACATGAATTAAACATGTACAGTAAACATTAATAGATTTGAATTTACATGTTTGGTATGGGTTTACAAAGTACAAACCTTTGTCCTACACACAGCATGATCAGAGAAACATTTTTCATCTATAATCCTAATAATGGCTATGCAAACCCAAAGGACGTGTATAACAGAATTATTGTCTAATTAAGAGCTCCTTCTTAGCTGCCTTTTTAGAAGTGCGTTTAATTATTATTAACATGGTAGGCCACTTGTTCGTTGAAAGCTTTTCTTAACAGATACGTTTTGGCTTTTGCGTTTTTGCTGTTCAGTCATAATCAGCCATAAACAAGATAAAATCTCTTGCTGCCTGATGCATAATAGGATCTTAATTGTGTCATTTGCTTGTTAAAAACAATTGGGCATGTATTCAGGTGTATTGTGAAGTAAAAGAAAATCCTGAATTAACCTGATTGATGTAGTAAGTGATCTCCCAGTAATGATGTTCTTGTATGTATTTCTTTATTTATTTATTATTTATTTATTTTTGGGGTAGCCATTTTTTTTTTCAGTTGTATTAAACATTGTGACTAAAACGTGATCTTGATAAATTCAGTAAATTATCAGTTAATCTACTAGCCATTAGAGGAAACCAGTGTGACTGTCCTGTTGTTTCTCAGAGTAATATACAGTATACCTGCCAACAATATAAAACGACAACTTTTTGAAGTACTGGGGCCTGGTGAGATGGAGGGGTTTTTTTTTTTTTTTTTTTTTTTTTTTTTTTTTTTAATAAAAAAAAACAATGGTTAGATAAGGGGTTTTAAAAAAAATAATATAAAAAAGGTGGTGTGTGGTGTATAATAATGATAGTGTTGTAT
>JABJVR010000095.1:6381476-6443830 GCA_025773905.1 Chitala chitala
GTTGTGAGTAACGGGCGTGGGGGCCGGGGGTGTGGGGGGTGCGCGCGGTGACCGTGAGGGGGACGGGGGCGAGGTGGGTGAGCGAGGAGAGAGCGAGGGGGACCGGGGCGAGGTGGGTAAGCGAGGAGAGAGCAAGGGCGACAGGGGCGAGGTGGGTGAGCGAGGAGAGAGCGAGGGAGACAGGGGCGAGGTGGGTGAGCGAGGAGAGAGCGAGGGGGACCGGGGTGAGTTGGGCAAGCGAGGAAAGAGTGAGGGGGACCGGGGCGAGGTGGGGGAGCGAGGAGAGAGCGATGGGGACCGTGGCGAGGTGGACGAGCGAGGAGAGAGCGAGTGGGACTGGGGCGAGGTGGGCGAGTGAGGAGAGAGCGAGGGGGACTGGGGCAACGTGGGCAAATGAGTAAGTGACAGATTGTGAACATGTGAACGTTGCGTGTCTGCCCTTCTTTTGTGGGCTTGTGCTTGCTGAGGCAGTAGTGGTTTGTGTGGCTGCTTGTCTTGGTTCCCATAGATGTTTACCACAGACCTGTATGGGGAGTTGGGCAGTGGGCTGCATTTTGTTGGTTTGTCAACTTTAATGGCATTTGTAAAGAGGTTAATTTAATCACACATAGAAAGTGGGGCTTTTAAATAGTATGTTAGTGTTATTTTATAGTCCAGGAAAGGTGCTGATTGTATATTTATCAGCCAGATACAATGTGTGCATTTCACAGATATTTTCAGTTTTAGCAGTGTGGTGTGTAGGACTAATGAGGTTTAGTGATAAGTACATATTCTTTTGTACCAGTTTTTGACACCTAAAAGCTTCTCAAGGCTGTATTCTGTAAATGTTGTGAAGAATTTTGGCTGGTGCTCTGTATGACGGTGTTAATTTTATGCTTTAATTTTTTCCAAACGTCTGTCTTTGTTTCCATGGTCTCCTGGAGAGTGAAATTCTTAACCACTAAGGAAATCCATTCCATGACGAACGTGTCATGAAACATTTCTCTTCTTGTAATATGATTGTGTTAAGGCCTTCCTTTATGCTCTTTGTTGACATACCACACTGTTGTGGTGTCGTTTCCAAGAATGCAGTGGCTGCTGGTGTTTATGAAGTTTTAATTTTAGGTTCTGTTTAGAAAAAGTATTTATCGTATTAAAACGTATGTGTTTGCTTAGTTCGTTTGCAGACCAGTTTTTGAACGTTTGCATCTGTTCAGAATGTCTAAGAACAAAGAACAATACATCCTTTCTGAGACATAATGGAATGAATGCAGGACATTAAAGGTTCTGTAAAACTCCTCCAAGTGGACCAAAATGAACGTAGAGTTTCCAAAATTTTAGCTAATGCAGAACCTTAGAATTTTATAGGAAATAATGTAGAAGCTGAAAAAGAATGGTTTCACTTTGACTTAATTTAAACAGTTTGCATGGTGTGGTAATGGCTACCAGACATCGCCAGTTAAAATTAACAATGCTGTGGGCAGATAACTGTGCTGAAGAGATGTTGTATTTTAATATATTTTCTGCATTTTTTTTTTTTTTTTATTGTGGAATGAGAAAGACTATGTAATTTATAATTATTTTTGCAAATTTATAGCATAAAAAATATTAATCTGTTGGCATGAGTTGGGTGACTGTCCAGGGTGGTCCCTACTTTGTGTCCTAAGCTGCCTGGGTTAGGCTCCAGGCAACCTGTGACTTTGTAAGGATAATTGGCAGCATAGTGTGTGCGTGTGTGTGTGTAAGTATGTATTGTCCCGTTGACATAGTGAGTGACGTGTGGGAGCTTTATGGATGTATACTTTATAATATATAATTTCCCTGCTATTTAATAAATGTCCTGCACTGGGTTGGCACCCCGCCCAGGGTGTCCTGCCCTAACCTCCCTGAGATGGGCCCTGCACAGGATAGGCAGGTTGGAAAATGGATGGTTGTAGTAAATGTTCCACACAGTAGGGGCTGAATGTAGAGCATGAAAATGTGTGTTAAATCCATCTGAGCAGACACATGGTGACCTTTCTCTGGTTATTCATCAAGAGTTTGAAAACACTGGAAGAAATTCGCCTGTTACCCACAATGAAGAAAGCCTTGATGACTAAACTGTGATGTGATCACTCATTTCCTACCAAGCACATTTCTTGCGGCAGTGTTATTACATCGGTATTGTTTCAAAGACTTTGTAAAATACCTTTTACTGGAAAAACTTGAAAATGTTTGGCTTACTGGAAGGTGTTTAATTGAAAACAGTCCTGTAAATATACGTACACGTATATGTTGGACTAAGTGCAGACCGTGTTTACCCAGAGCTAGCGTTGTCTGTGTGATAACTCAACGTGAGTACCAGTGTTCAGCTGGAGGATGTTCCTGACAAATGCATTTTGACTGTGAAGGCCAGAGTGTTTTTCACCTGATCTGTACATTCTGGGGTGACTGATCGGTATGTTCTGGGGTGACTGATCTGTACGTTCTGGGGTGACTGAGCTGTTCCACTTAATGCTATTGGAGAGATGCCAGCAAATGCAGTACATGTTCTGTGCGTTTTCTCTCTCTCTCTCTCCCTCCCTCCCTCCCTCCCTCCTTCCCTCCCTCCTATGCTTATTTAGCCCACATCAGATACCTCATTTGGCCTTGGACCTACTGCAAAAGGCCCTGAGTGTCACTGACAAGTGGATCTAGCTAATTAAAGGAAAACCAAATTAATTTAACCCTGGAAATTGTTTTTGCTCTTATTTTTTTTTAAGTACTTCAGGTTTCAGTTCTTTATTTTTAGGAAGACACAAGCTCTGTGCTTTAAAATATCTTTCTAGGAACACATATACTTAGATGTCTGGTTTGTGTATGCTTGCATTTCTGATATAAAAGAGGGAACGCGGCTGCAGCTAGCTGTGTAACTGCAGTGCGGCTCCCTTCCTTGTGCTCTTCCTCACTCGCTCGCTGTGCTGCACTGTGTTACAGGGCATGGCCTGCGTAGGCCGTACCAAGGAGTGCACCATCGTCCCCTCCAACCACTATGGGCCCATTCCGGGAATTCCTGTGGGAACAACATGGAAGTTCCGTGTGCAGGTGACTGCCTCCAGAGTACAATACGCTTCAACGCCTTAGTGCAGAAATGTGCTGTGTGTTTGCTCATGTGTTTAAAATGTTTGGAGCATGTATGTCAGTCATATGTAGCGAACAACAAACGATTTCTGTTTGCACATTTGTCTGCTGGTCGTTGTGGTGTTACTGTTTCCATTCATGCTGCGGTCTGGATTTGAAATTGCCCGTTTGTTTCGGTTTTCCCTCCCTCCTCTGTTTCTCGCCCATGCCCCGCCTGCTCTCCCCCCGCCCACCCGTCCTGGATCCTCGGCTGCCAGGTCAGCGAGGCCGGGGTGCACCGGCCGCACGTGGGTGGCATTCACGGGCGCAGCAACGACGGCTCCTACTCTCTGGTGCTCGCCGGGGGCTTCGAGGATGAAGTGGTGGGTGTCAGAGGCCCTGCCTCACCTCCTGTCTCTCTGGTGCTCTGCTGGGCTCTGTGATCTGCGATGCAGTTTGTTCCTGCTGCTCTTTGTTGGGAAAGCCAGAGCATAACGATGTATCTCCCCCCCCCCACCGCATTTGTCTGGCCCACCGTCCCTCCTTGCTGCGGTTTCCCTTTCCTTTGTACTCTGTGTACACACCTGTATCTGAGCATCTGAGCCTCAGTGTTCAAGTTAGCAGCTCTCTGTTAGCGGCTCCATAGTAAAACAGAACAGTGCTCTCCTGAGGCAGAAGGGAGTATAACACTTCTCTAACAAGCATTGTGAAAAACATTAAATTTCGTGTAAGATTTAATGTAGTTCTTTTCATTGTAATTTATTCATCGGTTACCTTATTGCTTCTCTATTGATTAAACCAGTCAGTGATCGATTAAGCATGGCATTTCCACCAATCTTGGAGGTTAATTTAATCAATTTGTAAAGAGAATTAAGAGAATAATAATAATTTGTGTTTATGATGTTTATTTTGAAATTAATTTTATCATTTGTTTAGCTAGGCTTGAAATCTTTTGTTGTAAGTTCCTTGGTTCTTTCCAGCCATGGGCCATAGAACAGTTTATACCCACCTGACATTAAAAGGGTCTGAGTCCATATTCAGTTGGATCATGACCCATTGGCCACTTCTGTACCTTCCCCTTTCTGTGTCTTCCCCTGGTTTTCATTAATGAATTGCATACTGACCAAAAGTCACCCAACATTAACTATGGGCATCGGAATAGTCATATTTTCAAGGGCCATCCCTGTTGAAAAAAGATGTGGCGGACAGGGGTAGGGGGAATTTAAAAAGAAGAAAGAAAAGGCCTACTAGTTTCCCATAACCTGCTACCCACCAAACACAAAACTTTCAAATAACTTTAGCTAAACGTTTAGGGAACGTTACGAACATTTAGCTAACATTATTTGAACGTTTTGTGTTTGCAGGGTATGTACTGTATTTATGCTAATTAATGCTCCCACTTCAAATAGATGCACTGCCCCTCACTGCAACAGCATGCTGAAAACATTAAAGAACAACCCTGCTTTTATTTAGGCGATTGTAACTCTGTCTCAAATAACATATCTACTGCATGCGTACGCCACTTTTGCTTTCCCCACACAAGGTTTCATTTGAAGATATAATTTTTTTTTGTTTGAGCGATTTATCCCTCTGTTGAGCAAGCAAAAGCTTGAAGTTTAGTGGCAAAGCATGATTAAGTTCAAGGTTGTAAATGAAAGGTAAAAACTGTATTGCGCTTTGCTGTCAAATCTTTCATTTTTATTACATAATCAAGATCAATACCCCTGTTATGATAAACTTAGGACAAATTCTAACCATTTAAAATGGAAAAATAATTATTCTTTAAATATTTATTTTCATTATTTTCAGGTATTATACTTGAGTATATTTTTGGCCTCAGTAGACGCACCCTGTTCCGAATTTGCATCATGCTTGTTTAGGATAAATACAATATGATGAGTAAGTTTTAGTAGTTTGATATTAAAGAAATGCATCTTTGTTTTTCATCAAGAAAGTGAACGTTCACTTGGGATGCTGTAATGTCATTTAGCATTCCTCTGACTGCCTGACAAGTTTACAGTTCACTTGGATCCATTTCAAAATCCATCCTCGTTCATCTCCAGACTTGGCTGGTCACGTAATATTTGATGCATTTTTATGCGATGAATCTTGCCCGTTAGCAGGAGTGAACCTCCTCCCCTGCAAAATTCCTGATGATGTGCACTCAGTAGCAAATTTTAGGTAAAGAGGATACATTTGTTGTACATTAGACACCAACCCTTAAACCATCCCTTAAACTAAAAAAAAAAGCTGTAGGTGTGGAAAAACATTGGAGCCAGAACTGACTTCTGTCCACACTTGTCTTTGTCCCTCAGGACAGAGGTGATGAGTTCACATACACAGGGAGTGGAGGTCGCGACCTTTCGGGGAACAAGCGCATTGGCGAGCATTGCTTTGACCAAACCCTGACTCACATGAACAGGTACCCAGCCAGTTGGGACTCTCTCAGCTGACTCTACATGCATGGGCACATTTTTAATGTAGACCAAATAGATACCATTGGACTCATTAATATTAAGCATATAGAATTATAATGGTTTTTGGCCAGCGGGTGGAATAGGGATGAATGTTTGGCAAAGCCCTCCACAGCTGTTGCTGTGCCAACAACCTGCAGGGCTCTGGCTCTGAACTGCGACGCCCCACTGAACGACAAGGATGGGGCGGAGTCCAGGAACTGGAGAGCAGGGAAACCCGTGCGCGTTGTGCGCAGTTCCAAGGGCCGACGCATCAGCAAGTACGCCCCCGAGGAGGGAAACCGATACGATGGCATCTACAAGGTTAGTGTTCGCACCCCCCCCCACCTCAGGAAATCCGGGGTTCGGTCACAAATCGTATCTAACTGAAGGGGAGATCAAACAGGGTGATATGGAAGAAACAGATGCTACTCTGAGTGGGGAACGCTTCTTCTGTTAAATAAGAAATGATTGTTTAATTTTTAAAATTTGTTCCAGTTTATGAAGTTTTCAAACTTGAGCATATGTCACATGTTGCTAAGGAACTGTGAATGAATCCATGTATACATGAATATGTGTATACCTGTGGTCTGTGTGGATCAGTCAGCAATTGTTTGATACTACTAATACATATTAGATATTGGGATAGACAGAATATAACGTTTTAGTCCTGGATGCTGACATCCTTAAGCAGATTTGACACCAGGCTTTCTAACTGTCTTTATACTTCTGTGCTATTCGGACACCAATGTGACATTGAAACCAATTTACCTTCCAGACCTGAAAAAGAGAGTGAATGAACACAGCTATACAGTCAGTTTAAATGGACGCAATCCATATTAAAACTTGTATTATTAACTAGTGTGTTTCTTAACGTGATTACTCGTATCTTAGTTTAATTTTTTACATTTTTATTCTCAGTAGGGTAGCATACAACATTTTTTATTTAATGTTTTATAGAGACCGCTACTACATTCCTGCTCTGTTGTTGAAGATAAATTTTTACTCGTACAAACCGTTGTGAACCGGAGAACAGCTTCGGCCTAATTGCGCTGTTCAAAAACACGGCAAGAGGGCCTGCTGGGAAATGCAGTGCGGGCTTACGATTGGTCGTTTACTTGTGTTTGGGTGATGTCGACAATGTCTGTACACAGTAAATTGTACACAGGAGTTTAAGTGCTCCTGCAGTCCATGGTTTAGAACCGAAAATGTAGTAACATTAAGATTTATTAGGACAACAGAATATGGGTCATTATGTGACTGGACACTACACAAGGTTATATGGAATTTCTGACGACGGGAGCATATATGTTAGTTACTGTTGTAAGCTTTCCGATTATTGTTTTTTTAGAAGAAGGAGTGGATTTCTGTGTTTTACAGTGTGGAGGGGTGTTTAGAGGCCAGGGTATTGGAGGCTGATTTGGCACTGCCAGTGTGGGAACTAAACCTATGCCCTTGCGAAGGTTACTGACAGTATGTTTGTTTTTTTACGAGACATACTGTTGTGTCTGTCCACTGATATACTGACACAATATGTATGTGTCTTAAAATTTTAGATATTTAGACATTGCTTATATTTGTGTTTCCAGCTTTATGTAATGTACTAGGATTTCTTTCACATGGATAATGCAGAGATTAAATTTACTATCTAACAGGCAAGGCAATGTTTTGACCATCAGAATAAAAACTAGAGCTGGTTTAACTATTATACTGGAGACAATTATTTAAATTTGATGAGCATGAAAATTGTAGATGCTTATTGCAATGCATCCCTGTTAGTGCTTTTGATTGGCCTGACATAACATGGGTTACAGTCAAATTACAGTTCTTTATACCGTCCCAGGTATACACTGCTGTGGTAATGCAGAATTAATCTGATTTTTAAATATTTTATTTTTTTGAGTCCATAGATTGCAGATAATTAATTTCCACGAAAGATTCTGACAGTTTTATACCTGATACTTGTGGAAGCTTAGCAGCCTGTGGCAGGTTGGCAGCACGTAACGTGTTAGCAGCATGTAGCATGTTATGAGCCAGGCCTACCCAAGTTAGGTGGGAAATTTTAACAAGTGACTTTAATGTTTCAAGGTCATAAAAGAGGGACAGTTTTTTTTTTAATTCAGAATTAAGCATAGTACATTTAATTTGATCGCCTGTTGGCTGTGATTCGTGTACAACAGTATGTTGCGACGCTGGGGTTAAATTCAAGATTGTTTAAGGAAATCAGATGTGATCAGCGTGAGCCCCCCCTCTACTAAAAATAATCCCATCCTTCTTGTGAAACACTGCAATGAAAGATGGTACAATTTAATGAGTCCTACATACCAAACTCTGTAGGAATTTGCCTGTGGAAAAATTAGACGAATTACACATTCAGAGGAGCAAATTTATCTTTTAGGGCAGTTCTGTATGTGGTAAAGTTAATCTTTCTGCACGTGGCTTCTAAGTTAGAAAAAAAAAACGTTTCTGTTTAAAAATGAGATTTCCCATTCTCCATTTTAGATTAAAGGTGTGCACTGAAATGCAAAAAGCCATTGATTCACAAAGAACAACCTTGATGCATTCCTGATGGACAAGGTGTTTAACTAGAAGAGATTCAATAAAAATGCTCTTTAACTGTGTTAATGGGTAACTGCAGGCCTGCAAACTGTGTTAAATCCCTTTGGGTGAAAGGGTCTCCTGGGCAACTGAGGAAAATAACAAATAGCCACATCTCTCCAGGCAGCATGGAGAATTGTGTACCCCGCTGAGTTTCGTCTTCTCCCGTTCGACCTGTGCTTATGGAGTGTTTTTTCGCGGCGCCTCGCCACGAACATTATAATGTCGTTGTGCTGCAGGTGGTGAAATATTGGCCCGAGATTGGGAAATGCGGCTTTCTGGTGTGGCGGTACCTGCTGAGGCGAGACGACCAGGAGCCGGCGCCGTGGACACCTGAGGGGATTGAACGCATCAAGAAGCTTGGGCTGTCGGTCCAGGTGAGCCCGCACCTGGCTCGTGGTCCTGGTCTTTAATTAAAACTTAATTAATTAACGAACATGTTTAATTGTTGCTGCTTTCCCATTCATTGGCTTTCATGTTATGTTGTGGCTTTTTATTCACATTTTACACGTACGTTGCAGCGCAAGTATGATTGCAATTGCGATCTTAACTTTTATCACTTTGCCTTATTTTCCTGGTTGTGCATGTAAATTAATATGTAATGTGGGGACATTTGTTGTATTCACCGTTTTTGAGAGTATGGACACCTCAGACATGTTAATATTACCACATAGTATCCCCCTGGGTACCTGGAGGCAATGGCCAACAAGAATAAAAAGGAGACCACGGTTCGAAGCAGTGTCCGAGGAAAGAAGCACTCCGGGAGGGGCCGGCCGAGGTCCGGACAGAAGGCGAGAGTTAAGAAGGAGAAGGAAGAGGAGCTGGAGGCAGACCAAGGTGGAGCAGTGCAAAGCAATGGCAGCCAGAGACACTCTAAAGAGACAGGTACACATTTCTGTCCGGTTCTGAAGGCCTTTAATGTGAGGACGCTTTTATATGGTTTTTTTTTTTTTTTTTTTTTTTGCTGGATTGGGAAGGACACACCGCAATATTTTTGATTACGTTTTTGAGTTGGGTTGTTTTTGTTGTGCCGTATTGGTTCACAACACTTTCATTGCCAGCAGAGCATTGCGCTGCGGAACGCTTTTGGCGCCAGGCATGTACAACGGCGGGCGTCGAGTGCCTTACTCGTTTTGGCACCGGCTCGTTTTCGTTAACGTCCTCGGGGGTTGACCACGGCAGAAGTGCGGCATGGGAAATCTTACGCTGTTTTTCCATTGAATTTGAGAGGGCGGGAGTGAGAACCGCTTACGGTCAGCGCCACAGACGGCGTGCCCATTTTAGCTGTTAGCGACAGCTGCGGATTCACAGCTGGCTGCCCCGCTTGTGGTTTATTTATTTTATTTATTACATTTTTTTTTTTGATCCTCAAGATGCATACAAATGTGGCTTAGCGCAGTGGGGGTGGGCGGAGCGGTTTATTTAAACAGTGTGACCTGAGCATTGACTCTGTGCTGCTGTGTTACGCAGGTGCAGCAGAGGACGGGCCCCCACCGAAGCGGCTAAAGGCCGCAGAGCCGTTCCAGTTGTCCGAGCAGCAGCGCGCACTTATCCGACAGGACGAGCCCAACAGGAAGCTGTGGGAGGAGGCCATGGGCTGCCTGGGGGAGGGGCCAGTAATGCTTACCTCTACACCCCTCTGCTATTTTTTATGTCAATGTGTCAGGAGCTGCCAGGATCTTGCTCACAGTGTTCTTCTGTACTTGTAAATGTTGCTGTGCGCTTGTATGGTGTACAGGTGAATAGTACACGATCGCTAAAACTATCTTTGCCTGGCAACACCTGGCAAAAAGAATACCTACTGCAGTGGTTGTGTGAGAAGCCATTTTCATCCAGCTGCCTGGCTGGTGTGAAAAGTCAGTCAGTAAATATAGAGTAAAATTGAAAATTGCACCGGTACTGATTTTGCTTTCCATTACGCGATCGTGCTCCCGTTTGGAACAGAAATGGATGTGGTTTCCATGGTGATGACTGCACTCCCCTCCCCATCCCCTCACCCTGTTTCAGAACTTCCTGAAGAAGGTGGAGCAGACCTTCATGTGTGTGTGTTGCCAGGAGTTGGCGTTCCAGCCCGTCACCACTGCGTGTCTGCACAACGTCTGCAAGGTGAGTGTAGACATGAAGACATATTGACAGAACACTCTCGCTGGGACGTTAATTAACGTACACCTTCACAGCACTTACAAAGCAACACTTTCACATATTCACTGTGGTGTAAACCCAAACAGCACCCCTTAACTCATGATGTCTTACTACAGTAACGGTATATTGCCAGGTTATCTAACTTGTTCTGTTGGACGATTATATTTTATATTCCAAGGTCCAACACGACTTTTGGGAAATGTTGTTAAAAACATACCAGCGTTATCATTTCAAACGTTTTATTTTTTCACGTAAATGAATACGAGCTGCTAAAGAAGGATGGGAGACAAATAGTGTTTCACGTTTAGAGTTTCCTCTGACTCTTCTACTAACATGTGAACACTTTGCGTATTAAGTTTTTTTGTGTTGTAACGTAATGTGCTCAAGAGATTTGTGTGAATGTGCGTAACGTACACCTTCTTGTGTCTGCTTTTTTTTAAACTTCTTGTATTTCGTGACGTTTTTCATTTAAACGGTTAGCATAAACCCTGTTAGCTGACCAATACCCGCACATCGCTTGCCCGTACTGACGACAACACCAGAGCAGTTGGCGGCTTGCTAAGTGATACTCTTGTCATTCTGATCACAGACCTGCTTGCAGAGATCATTCCGAGCAGAGGTCTACACCTGCCCTGCGTGCCGCCATGACCTCGGCAAGGACTATATGATGGTTCTCAATAAAACGCTACAGTTGCTGCTAGACCAGTTCTTCCCAGGGTACAGCAAGGGACGATGAACCAAGACCAAGCACACACACACACACACACACACACACACACACACACACACACACGCACGCGCACTCCAGTATCGCACACGCACACACAAGGACACGCAGAGCACTCCGCAGAGTGCGCTCGTCAGCACTCGCACGCACAGATCAGCAGAACCGCACGCACATGCTTGCAGTTTCTCACACACACACACACACACACACACACACACGCGTGCGTACTTACTCTGACATCGTAGCAGGCACATATGTAGACATGCAAACCCTCACTCAGTCACTGCTCAGTCTGAATCAACACCACAATACATCACACACACACACACACACACACACACACACACACACACGCATGTAATGCATGCACACAAATCAACACAGCACAAAAACCCTTCGTTCAGCCACTGTTGACCATCCCCGGATCCGGAACTTCTCCTTCAGAACAGAACCACTCCATTTTTTCTTACCTGGGAGACGACCACCTCGGTGCTTTCGACAACTGCCGCACTCCCTCAGCGGACTGTAATGAGCTGACATGCTCCGCCCACACTGTGCATCTCTACGCATCCAGGTATTCAAGTGAAGGTGACGTAACCCAGCAGTAAAACTCTCCAGTATGAATCCACGATGTATCAGAGAGAGTGGGGTTTTAGTTTCCAGTCCATTGAAGATCAGATCACCCTCATGTCTTTCATGTATGTAATTTCAGCCACAGAAATCCTTCTTCCTTTCCTGTATGCCACCCTCTTTTTGTGATGTTGTCACAAAAAAGATAAAGAACTTTTCTAACAAGGAACGACGATTTCAAACGTTTTAACGATTATAATGCTTACAAAGCAAACCGTGGTGTGCGTTACCTGTCTTACGGCTCTTATTTCTCAATGACCGCTCTCTGTTTCTTCTGACTGGCAAGCTAATAGTCCCTTTTTCCGTGAGCTTTAAACGTGTCTTCTCAATCTTACACCCTACAGTTTGATACAGTACTAACCGTTTCAGACGTTATGTGGACGCTTTATTGCATTCGTTGTTACGTGTTATATGTTTTATTGCACTTATTGGAAAGAAGAAAAAAAAAAAGGAAAAGTCATTTAATTTTGAATTTACAGAAGTATGCCACTTTAATTTAGTTGCATATTTTAATCATTAGTTAATTGTATGTGGCAATCTTAACTGCAGCAGTGTAGGTCCGAAGTACATTGCTTCATGTTGTGATCTGAAATTTTATACATGGTATAATACTTGATATGTACTTATTAAATATTTTGATTCCAAAAAGACGCACCTTTGTCCTTTTCATTAATGTATAGTTGAGCGTGCTGTACAACATTACCTTGCTTATTTTTATATTACATTAGCCAAGCTATGTAACCTGATGTAAAGGGTGTTACACACACACACAGAGAGTAAATAATTGTCTTACTCTGGATTTTACGTTTTCAGGCACATAACCTTGTTTATAAGCATATACTAAGTTATAACTAGTTTTAAGGACCTGATTTCACGGTGAGTGTGGTGTGTGTGTCGAAAAGCCCCCTGCTGGCTGTGTTATGAATTGCAGTTTTTACCAGCGCCCTTCTTGACCCAGCTTCTTGCAGATGCACACCGACTTTGTCAATGAACGTGACTGTTAATTCATAGCTGTGGGTAATAAATATGGCTCATACAGGCACTATTTATCAAGGAAAATAAATTTTACTGTAAAATAAGTTTTGCATATATTGATTATTCAATATATTGTTCAGTGTGCCCCCAGAATGTAAAGTTGAAAGAGATGGGGGAAATCTGCACAGCTAAATTAGGAGTGTTATAAGTGGGTAATCGTGAACAGCACAGTGTAAGGTAGTGCTGTTCCTCAGTGCCTGTTTTTCCATTAGTCTCCCACAACAGGCTCTTTAATGTTAGCAGCAATCATAAGCTTAGTAACATACCGTTTCCATGGAAAGAAGTGGTATTCGTTTATGTAAAATTGGTCTCGTTGTGAGACGGCTACCAGTTGCACTGTTTATACTGTTCAGACTGCATTTGTGTACTGGTAAACACTGATGCTTTATTTTAGAAATAAGTACCTATAGATTTATGTTCCTCTTTTAACAATAATCATCTGTCAATCAACACCCTGTTCATTGGTTCTGATTCTTGTTAGGCATGGTTTTAAGCTTCTGCTGATGTTGGGGCCAATGAACACCCCCACCCATTATATGACAGCCATTCTTTAATATCCATTTATTTATTGAAATTATAAAGCTGTACAACTAATTTACCAAATAGAACTGTCTGTACTGCTCTTTTAATGGTGCGGTAATTTTATCAATGCAGTTTTAAAGTTATAAGCTATGCAGAAACTGCATATTCATTTTGGTGTTTCTTGAAACAGTAAATTTTTGAAACGGTTACAAAACGCACAACTAAATATGTATTTCCCTGTTTTAATGGGCACTTTGCAATTTTGTACATCCTCATCTTGGAATACACAGTATGAATTCCAGCACTACAAATATGCATCATTTAAGTCTAAAAGTATTAAAAGTTAGTATAAAAACATACCATTAATTCTGGAAATGTGAATCAACTGTAAACATGCAGTTTGCATATAAAAACCTGCAGTGTGTCTGTAACACTGAAGTTTGTGGTATACTCTCTTAGTTTAATAGATCAATAGTTTAGATGCCTCAACTGTTGGTTATTTTTTTTTTGTCTCAAAAAATCCTAGCGAATGAGCATTTGTACCACACGGTAAAGAACAGACCGAAGTCTCACAGTATCCCCATCACTGACCAAATCTCATTCTCACCCTGTTCTCGGTCGAGTGCGGTCTGTTTAGACTTCACGTAGAGTCTCCAACAAAATGATTCCCGGAGATGTACGCCAAGCCGTCATTGAGCTCCGTAGGTGGTACACACCAGTATGGTAGACATGGGCCACCTCAATTCCAGCTGTGCTCTTGGGATTAGATATAATACTCCAGATGTTCATGACTGCAAATCAGTAATTAACCTGCACAGCTGGCTGCTATAGAGACCAGCACAGGCATGGACACTAATACTGCTGCTTGTCTGGATCTATACCATATATCCTCCCAACAGTGGGGTAGGCAAACAAGCGCTGGAAAAAGAACGTTAGGCTTCAGTTAAATCAGCTCTTCAATCAGCAGCAAGCTTTCGATCAATAGCACAAAAGTACCGAAAGCCTACACACACTTATTGCTTGCATCAGTCATATTTAGTAAAGCAAACTACCAAATCAAGTGTAGATTTTGAATTTTTATTTATCACAGACACAGTAAGGTACCACTATGCAGGTGTACATCAATCTTAAAAACGGCAGGAGAAAAAAAAAAAAAAAAAAAAAAGCAAAAGCATACTTGACCAAAATCAGGGCGCACAGCAAGTTTCCAAAGAACTGCAATGGTAACAGACATAGTGCACAATAAAAAGAACCTTATATAGAGACAGAATATTGTATGAAATACTTGTATGACAGTCACTCAAAGCTGTGGTAATTTTTTTTTTTTTTTTTTTTTACACTTCTCTACTTTTCCAGTCTCCTTCAAGTACTTGCAATCCAGGTACTAAACACTACGGCTGACACCCGGTGGGCTGGTATACATAACTAGGATGTAGTTTAACTTAAGCCATTATGAATACAATACCAGATTAAACTGTTTTCTGTAGCTGGTTTAGGACAGAATAGCTGAGTTCATCCTTCCGTACATTCCACAAAATTAAGCACATTTCTTCAGTTGTTTAAAAACAAAAATGTAACCTTTGTTTGTTTCTGGGTTCATCCGAACCAGATGTCCCCAGGAATTTCCCTCTTAATATCTGAAAATGATGATTAACAAAACAAAAAAGCAAACCTTGGGAAGAAAGCAAAAGCAGCTACACAAAACCTAAGACTATGCTCGTTCTACTCGTTCATTTAACACAAAAAGCTAAGGAGCTTTTAAGCACTTGGTTCACAGCAGAGGGCGAAGAGTCGGTGGGGCATGTGGTGGGGAAGGAGGGGGGTGCTCAGGACTAGTCTTCATCAGAGGAATCCCTGTCGAAGTTGTAGGCCATGAAGAATACGTCAGGTCGAGGTGGGACAGGGGCGTGGCCTGGATTCACAATCTCAAAGCCCAGAAAGCTGAATGTGCGCACTAATTTAGCTAGGAGAGAAAACACAGAAACAAACGTTTTTTCCACATGTAATATTTACCCAACCAAACTTAGCAAAATCCTGCTCCAAGACACCATGCAAAAATTAAAAATCTGCAAAGATTGTGGGGGAGCATTACGCAATCTCTGTATGTACCTCTGTCGTCTCTGTTCTTGTAAAAGCAGACGAACACCGTGGCAACTTTCAGGTGCTCCTCAGCATACTCCAGGAGGGATGCAAAGCTGTGAGCAGAGAGAAAAAAAAAAAAAAAATAAATCAACCTGCCACATTTTAACAATGCTTGGTTTCATTGTGTACAGAGTAAAGCAGTACCTAGGGCGGTCTCTTTCTTGAGGCTGATAAGTTAAATTTTACTAGTGTAATAATAATAATAATAATAATAATAATAATAATAATAATAATAATAATTTTTTTTTTTTTTAATCCAAAACATGGCATTTAAGCAATATTAAAACAGAAAAAGTTGCATCAGGTGGGAGATATGGTTTTTTTTTACAGATTTATGGCTCTCCAAATTCCTCATATATTACACCTGAACTTAACACTTTAGATCCAAAAAAAACATTTGCCAAAACAATTTAAACATGTCAACTGGAGTTCTTTCTTGTTAGGAATGTTTTGCCGCTTACCCATTTAGCTTCTTCACCCTGAAGAAGCTACTTGGATCAGCAGCGACATGTTCTGACACACTAAACACATTCGCAGCAGTACGCCACCTAAGGTTTTCCACATCAAACACTCTCACTCTCACTGACAACTTTCACAGTTTTTGCACTTGTAAATAACAAGTGTTACCAGAGACAGGCTAAGTGACACGAACTGCTCCTGATAAGGACAGTGACAGCACTGTGACCTGTGTCCTTCCCAAACTCTTTGTGCTGCACCGCCTGCCTCTTTACTAATAAATTTAAAATAAATTTTAAGTGCTCATTTCCCAGTTCTGCTCTGGCCTCCACCACAATGCCTGAGTGTTCTGCAGTTCATACCTCTCCTTGCTGCCTTCGGGGAGCGTGTCCCGGGGAATCTCCACATACAGGTTCTCGTCGCTGACCGCTGCGTCCCACTGAATGAGCCTGGACGTGGTGAGCCGGCTCTGGAAGTGAAGGATTCTGGGACGCCCTCCCCCCGGCGGCTCCTCTGTTACTATGAGCTTCTTGTCCTGGTGATGGAGAAACAAAACAAAAAAAATGCATGTACATTTTAACCAAGTACATAACACCATGAAAATTATGTAGAACATTAATTAGGCAGAACAGTGATGTAGCAGGTAATAACATGCCAGACAGGGAAGATGGGGAGAATGTTTCCAAACCAGTATAAAATAAAATTTAACTGAAAAAGACCAAAACTAAACAAATTAGCTCTTTACTGCAGACATCCTGGATAACCATGATTCACATTTGTAGTCTGCCAGGCCACTGATGGACTAGAAGCATGTGTGTGTGTGTGTGTGTACACGCATTTCACGGTGATGCTCAAAGCAGCACTCACTGAATACAGCGGCCGAGCTGAAGAAGTGTGATCCCGTTGACCATTCCCTCGCCCACCTGGGATCTTCAGGGGTGGGAGAGGGGCATCAGGAGCACCACAGAGGCCCCGGGCCACGGGTACTGCTACAGTGCAGGGACAGGCTGGGAAGAGAGATACAGGAACAGCACATAAACACAGCCAGCATGACAAGGCGAAGAGACACACACACACACACACTCACACAGAGCCAGGGCAACAAAAATTATTTATTCAATTATAAACTTGTGTGGGGATGCAGGGAATTTTGCCATTTTCAAATAGCGTTTTTTTTTTTTTTTTACAATTAATAACCATACTGCCTGAATAATAAGGACATCTTGCAATGCAGTTTTAATCAAACATTTTACAGTTTACCGTGTGCGAACTTTCTCTTATTCATTCATTTTACTCCAACACTAGGCTATATGGGATACAGATTAATTATTTTTAATTGATATGTAACAAACATTTAGAATACAAGCCATTAAACCGGCATAACTTGTTAAGAACTGAAACCCTATTCATGGTCAACTACCGTTTTGATGAATTCAGATAAAATAAGCCGCACAAAACATTAAATCTTAATATATGCGCATATAAAATGTGTTTTCTGAAGGGAACAAATGGTGCGACAATATTTTAAGGATCTGTCCGTTACTGGAAAAAAAAATTAATTGAACACAAACCCCGAACATTTAATAAGCACTTAAAACCATAGGTTAAAGACTAAAAACTACCTACAGAATAATACCGTTACAGTATTAATCCCTACAGTGACGTCAGAGATGGGAAGTCTGCCTGACCGTCGTGACGTAACTGTTTAGAAATTCTACGAAGAGCGAAGGCCTATCGAAGAAACAATACATTTTGAATAATGGCAGCGCTCTTATAAAGCTACCATAGTCATTTTAATGGTCTGTAAATGGGACGCCACAACTATTAAATTTATAGTCGGTTATCAATAACTGCCAAGATATTCAAAGGAGCTGCGCTTTAATGTCGGCTGGGCCTTTAATTTTTCTCCACGGGCAAGCGCATCACGTAGCTTTTTTAGTCAATTCCTGGAATAATTAAAATGTCCAAGATTTGCTCGTGTAAACATCAGGAACACATCTAGCGCATATTATGTACTTTTCGATAAACATCTGATTTATAATGAAAATATTTACCAGCAAAATAAGATAGCCTCCAACCAGGAAAAGGGATATGCTCAGATGTGACGTACACTATAATTACCTACCGTTACAAGTAAAATAAAGGGCCGAATATCCAAATTGTAAATAATAATTAAAAACTGATAATCTCAATAAACATCGCTTATCAATGTATGCACCAGTCCTCCGTGTTTCAGTGATGACATTTATGCGTTTCCTGCAACTGTATAGAATTTACACGCTCACCCTCCCCCACATTTTTAGCATTCACTTACTTGCCAATCATGTCACAAATACTATTACTAAAAGCAGCCATGGTAGTGCGACACTGTTGTTTTCCTTCTTTTTCGCGAGCAAAGCAGTGACTGTTCAGGATCCGCTGGAGGTTGGATTTTACCATCCGGCCTCGGAGAGGTACACGACGGGCTGACTTCTCACGGCGATCGTTGGGTGAAGAATGGGGTTTAAGAGACTGAGGACCGGTCGCAAAACTCCGAGCGGCGCTTACGTAGTAGGGAAAAATACAAGCAGTACTGTAGTCTGCCGTGGGGAGGGAAGGACTCGCATGCAAGTGGGCGTCTTTGCAGCGAGTGGAAAAGTACTGAGACTCGCTGCGCACACGCTACCGCGCACGATTGCAAGCGTGAATTTGTAAACACTCTAGTGCTAAAAATAAATCAATAAAGGTACAGAACACTAGCCTCTATTAAAGCAATCTGACACACGAGTCGTGTATTTTATAGCGATTCGTCCAAGGTAGCATTAATAATGTTTTAAACTATTTTCTGTACGTTTCTACAGTTATTAAATCTTGACATATAACATGCGAGTGTTCGAATACTTTTTTTGCGCAGCTTTAAATGTTGCAATTTGAAAGCACCTGTTTCCACAGAACGCGAAAGGCGCGTGAGGTTCCAATTTTTGCTCTGTGGTTACACCTGTAATTTCTGTAGCTAATTAGTATTTCCCTTATAATGCTAGTCGAGCAGAAAATTCAGCTTTTACAATATGAACGTCCCAGGAATTAATTAAATACATTAATTTTTATTAATTATTTTTGGTTAGCACCGTCGCCTCGCACCTGCAGGCCCGGGGTTCGATTCCCCCCTTGGGCCTGTGTACGTGGAGTTTGCATTCCCTGTGCTTGGTGGGTTTTTTCTGGGTTCTCCGCTTTCTTCACACAGTCCAAAGACACGCAGGTTAGGTTTATTGGCGTTTGCAAATTGCCTGTAGCCAGTGTCCTGCCCTGTGCCTCCTAGGATGGGCTCCAAGCTTCCACAACGCTAAACTGGATAAGGCAGTATAGCGAATGGATGGATGGATTTTCGTTCGGCGGTTGGTTGAACCTGCGGCTATGGTGGGCTAACTAGTACATTCAAAATATCTGAATTATGGATGTCCAGTACCACTGTTTTAAAAACTATTACAAAAAGCGGAGGAAACCAAAGTGAGAAAGGCAGATATCAACAAAAGGCCAAAAAGCATTGGACAACTTTTTACAACTTATTTGCTTCAGAGACAAAAGATGCTAATTATTATGTATTTTGATCTGCTGAATCCAAAAGCGACAATTACAGCTATTTTGGTAATGGGTAGAACATCAGGCTGGGGTGTGAAAGCTCCCAGGTTCAAATCCCACCCCAGCCAAGTGTGTCCTTGAGCAAGGCACTCAGCGCTAGCTCCCTGGGTGCTGCATGTAGCTGGCTGCCTACCCCCCCCCCCCCCCCAGAGATGGGTTAAATGCAGAAAAGCGATTTCCCACTGGGATTAATTCTGTACTATAAACAAATAAAAGGAAATTGCAAACCTTTAACATATTTATTTACATTTATTTAAATCATGACACTGCATGATTATTGAGATGATATATGGCAATTAATTATATAACCAGAGTGACGGAAGCTACGTTATGATTGCATTACCAATTTCTTTAGGTATACTGCATTCATTGTTTTGTTTTAAGAGCCAGTTCTTTCAAAATGTAGTATAGATTTCTTCATGACTACTTAACATTTATTTCACCCATTTAACCTGATTAGTCTACAACCTGTACACTTGAACAATCAGTTCACTTCCCCTATTGCCATTTCTAGGCTCGTGAATATTGCCCCTGTAGCACATTTTGAAAACTAGAGCCAAATGACAACTTAAAGCATCGTTTTAATTTTCAGCGACCCAAAATTAGCCAAGTTTGTCCGTTTTTATTTCATAAGCATTTTGGTTGTAGACTATTGATATTTACCCATATGAGAAATGTATATACAGACTCCTCAGTATTACAAAGTGAAGCAGCATGAGGCATATGAGGCAGTCCATAAATTAGAGGGAAGCGCCTCAGTAAAATTGCGAAGTATGTAGTTTTTTGCGTTCGCTGTTCATTTCACTGTATTTACATTGAAGTGTGAAGAATAAAAACATTCTTCACCAGCAGATGTCACCACAGCTTCACGTTGACGCATTTTGTTTTTGTGTGTGTGTGTGTGTGTGTGTGTGTGTGTCGTGGCCATTGTAGAAAATGCCAGAAAACAAAAATAACGGGAGTCCAAATGACATTCTGTAGGATATAACAAGTTGCCCTTTCCATTTTGTTTTGCATACAGCCAAATTTTTCTCTAATATGAAAGTGATCTGCAGAGTAAAGATTCTATGAATTTATGTGCAATTATTAAAACAACATCAATATAAAATAATAATAAAACACTGTTATGAAGTTTTAGTGGCTTGTGTCAGTACTAATCTATAGTTAAAACTGTAACTTCAAACATGAGCCCCGAATTAAAGCAGTTCTTGCCATCTAATTAAAATAAATGAAACTTAAAAAATTACAATATACCCGAATATTATGACACGCTGATCCGATCTGCGTAAATGAAGTGAAACGTTGGTGACAACAACCATAAAAGGAACACTTTTGTCAGTTAACTACCTAAGCTTTCCTTTGTGTCTTTAAATATAACTGGATTTATTGTTAAACAATAGACTGGTCTAATGCCAGCGCACCCAAAAGGGTGAAGTTATTGGCAGCGCAGTACTGCAGCTTCAGACCCGTTGCAAGACGGCGCGCGCAGCTGCATTGTCTGTCTGTGCACGTGCAGTCTGCGCGGATCCCTGCTCGTGTTGGTGCAACAGACTCACGGAAGAAAATGAGGGGCCAGCATAGGCTTGTTGGTGTCCTGTTTTCACCCGTGTTTTAAAGCGGCCTGTAAGGTATAGAATTTCAGCAGTAAAACGCTTACAGTTAATAAGAATTGTAAAAAAAAAACCCCTCTAACCTCTGATTATCGGTTACTGCCGTGCTGATAGGATCTTCCCACATCACTTATTCTTACAGAAATAATAGCAAGAAAGTGCGCCGCTGTATTGGAACGCAAAGAATTTTTTTTAACTTCTGCCACTCCCCGAGCAGCAATGTTTGGACAACTATACCTAACTGATGATCTGAGAACATATGTACAATAACAACATGTGTACGATGTAGTTTAATTTTACATAGTTTTGCGAAAATAAAACTAAAATTAGTAAAACTTTGCAATGTTGAAAATATTTTCACTGGTATTTTAGAATATTTTTGTAGTTCCCTGTTGATTTTATTTTTGCTTGATGTGTTTTCAAAAAAACGCGTGTTACATTTATCCGACTGTCAGGCAAACCAAGGTTTTTGAACGCACTGTTTATTTTTGTCTTAAGTCGCCCGTTTTTGTTCACGTAAACATGGTCCCTTTATTTTTGTTTTCAGACTTCGAGAGTTACCGACTACTGAAAACAAACACTACCAGCCTTCGTTGCATGTACGTAAATAAAGAGCCTTGTGTTTTTAAATGGCAGCTTAGCTTTTGTTATGGATTTTTGGCGTTGAATGTCTCTGGGTGTATGAGAGTGAAAACGTCCACCTATGACAGAAGAGTGTTTTGTGTTTTGAGAGTATGATACAATACAGAAAGCAATGTGCTAAGACTGGCGACTTGCTCCACACCAGCCATCCCTTTGACTGCTATGGCTCTCACAGTCAGACAGTAGTAATTAGGTGTTATCTAAGCATGAACAAAAAGTTACCTGTGCCCTACAGTATGAAGACAGCTGAATATAATAGTAGTGGATATAGTATATGCAAATCCTGTGGTGTAATGTATGATACAATACAGAAAGCAATGTGCTAAGACTGGCGACTTGCTCCACACCAGCCATCCCTTTGACTGCTATGGCTCTCACAGTCAGACAGTAGTAATTAGGTGTTATCTAAGCATGAACAAAAAGTTACCTGTGCCCTACAGTATGAAGACAGCTGAATATAATAGTAGTGGATATAGTATATGCAAATCCTGTGGTGTAATGTACTGGCATATATAAACAATAAACATTGTATATGTCTAAAAAACATGACGATCTACAACAGGGAAAGTCAGTATTTATCTGTGTGAAGGACAATTTCCAACTGTGGCCTATGATTGCTTTTAGGAAAGCAACTATGCAGCTAAATACAGTTTTATTACCGTTTTATTACAGATGGATGTTTTTAGTGGAACAGTTTGGGCGTAGGGTATTAAGGAACACCATTTAAGTGTTTTGCATTTACATTCCCATCACTGTGTTATCTGCAAATTAATTTGTTCAATAAAGAGTTAACCTGGCTGGGTGTCCCCTCATTTCCCTCAATAAAAAGGTCAGAAATGGATAATATGAAAACATATATACAGTTTTATTGTTAGAGGATTTTAAATTAACACCAAATGGAAGCAGTAAGGCAGTACACAAAAACATTGGTGATGACAAAAGGGCAATGCGGGTGTGTTTAGACATGTTTAGTTTAACTCTCGGCCATCACCAATCACTTGTATTATTTAGTAAACACAGAACTTATTCAGCCATTTGCAGCCACGCACATTTACAAGGTAAAGCATCAACTGCAGTGCTGATTGGCAGAATAACAGTAAAAAAAATGCATTCCAGTGAAATATACTTACTATACCAGTGGACAAACTAAACATATTCTGACATGGACCCAATCCATTGCAATAAAGACCTGCTTAACTAATTTACCTTTCATAAATTATGGTACAAGTAAATGTCTGTTTGAAATTCCAGTTTCACAGACAATTATCAGTGTGGACTCAAATAAAACAAATGTTTATGTTAATAGTTTCTCTTCCATTAAAAATACAGCTAAAGGCACATGTTCAATAATAATAATAAAATAATAATAATAATAAAATAATAATAATGTGGGGTCAGGCAAAATAGAGCTTCTTCAAGCACTTTAATTTGAAGTATCTGTTTGCTATTGTGCTGTTGATCAACTTCACATAAGCTAATGAAAAAAAGTTGACTAATTTATTTCAATTACTGTAACAAATTAAACACTGTCTACAAATAACAGAGGACAGTGGCAGTCAAACTAAAAGAAATCTTGTTCACCATTTCCTCTTTTTCCTTTGAAACATGAAGAAACTAGATTTGACATTTCTGGATCTTCCTGGAATTTGCCCCCCCCCCGAATGCAACCATTTTCACTTAGCAAAATATGAAAAAGGGGAACAACAACATTTTGTTCAGAGAAATAAGTAAATTGATATTTAGTGCAATAATGCATTTTAATGCCACGTTTCACAGTAATGGTCTCATAAAAAAAAAAAAAAAAAAAAAAAAAAAAAAAAAAATCTTTTATGGAAGAAATGCTGCCGACTTAAAAATATCGTTCCACTATGTGATTACGACTATTGACCGGATCAGCAGGTCTCAAATGAGGGGTCATATTTTCTGATTCAACTGAGAAATACATTGTATTTACATTTGTACATTGTATTTAATATGTTTTCTTGGGGCTCTCCAGGTTTGTGCTTGTAAAAAACAATGCTGTTTGGATGGAGAAAAAACAATATAAATGCGAAGTACTATGCAGAATGCCATGACAGGCCTGGGTCACATGCGTGGTATCGTCTCCTGGTATCAGCACAGTGCACTGCTGTCTGATCTATGAACCCAACATCCTTTAATAGCTGCACACAATGTACAATACAGAATGTCTTCTTGTGCTCAGACAGGGGCAGCCCCTTTATGAATGATCATGCAAACTACTTGCACAGCCAACTATTTTTGGCAAAAAGAGGCTAAATTTGAGATGATTTCCAAAAAAAAAAAAAAAAAAATCCTTGTAAGCTGTGGGACTGGGAGAGAGGGAGGGGGTTCATGGTCTCAAAGCTCAGTTTTGCCCTTCCGTTCAGACGTATCAAGTAACACTGAACACAAGAATATCCACAGTGTCTACAGTTCTGGCTTTAATACTGAGGTCCGTGTTAAACAAGACGCTTGATCTCTGAGAACAATAGTTAGTTGTGCTCTGCCGTTCTTGCCAGAGCCATAATCTTCTTTAGTAAAGTCTTTGTCCACGCAAACCTCAACTCCTCAGGTAAGCACCAGGCACAGAACTGGCACCCGTCTTCCACAAACACAAGAAAAATTAATGGGGTGAACTGGAATCGACGAGTAGCGCGCGGGCCTGCGGCGTGCCAGGTGCCCGTGGGGCTCAGCCCATCACTTGAAGTACAGCTGCCTGGCAGTGTTGCACAGGGCCAGCGGGTGGGCAGAGGAAAAATATTGGCAGCACAGCCAGTCCTCGAGCTCGGCGTCGCGGTCGGGCTCCAGCGAGCGCTCTGCGAACTTCATCATCAGTAGAGCGCGCTTGACGTCCAGCCAGTTGAGCAGCGCCTCGTGCCGGGGCAGACCCGCGGGCCGCTCCCACTGCTGCTCGACGAGGTCGCGGCGCGGCCCCCACAGCAGACACTGCAGTACCCGCCTGGCCTCCTGGATGGGCATGCGCTTGATGGGGTCGGGATGCAGGAGCAGACGTGCTAGCCGCTGGAGGCCCGGCGAGTAAATGGACAGGGCGGGGATGGGCGGCAGCTCCTCACAATAGTAGTCCTGTTCCTTCAGCTCCGGGCTCACCTCGAACGGGTTGGGCTGGTGCAGCAGCTCATAGATCAGGATGCCCGTCTGGAACTCGTCGAACTTGCGATACTGGGCGGCCGACACAATCTCGGGGGCCAGACGGGCGTGGTCTTTTCTGAGGCGGGGGTCTGAGACGTCCTCAGCGCTGCGCTGCTTGGACTTCCCGAAGCTGCTAACCAGCAGGCGGGGCAGGTGTGCCTGATCGCGAGCCTCCGACCCCGCCCTCCAGATCGGTGCCAGCAGCAGGTTCTCCAGGCACAGGTTGCGGTGGCTAACGCTGTGCTCCTTCAGGTGCTCCAGGGCGGCGCACAGCTGCAGCAGCAGGAAGCAGACGCGTCGCTCATACGCCTCGGGCTGCGTCCTGTGGCACTCGGCGCCGTGGCGGACGAAGTCGGCGGCCGTCTGTTGTGGCACCTCGCGGGTGATGACCACCACGCGCTCTTGCTCCCCCTGCGCGGGGGCTCCCCCGGCCTCGTCGGGCGGGAGCATGCTCTGGGGCACGCATGCGATGAAGTGGCCGCAGTCCTGTTGCAGGTTGAAGTGCGGAGGCATGCTCTGCTGCACCGACAGGCCGTACACGTCGGCCTGCTTGCTGTCTGGAGTGCGGCTCTTACAGATCTACAGAAAGACAGCAAAGGCGTTGAGGACTCAGTTCACCTTTTTACGTTCTTACATTCGTCCAGTTTTGAAAAGCTTAAGTTAAACGTAGTATTATTAACGTTGATATAATGTGCTCAGTATGGAAATATCTTTTTATGTCTATTTTTGATACTTAAGTAAAATCTTTCAGAAAAAACACTTTGTGTTTTAGAGGCACAGTTTACACCATTTTCAAACATGGTTTGACAAAGGAAAAGGTTTTTCTATATAGGAAATACAAAAGATTGCATTACCAAAACTGAACTGAAAAACAATCACCCTGTATTGGTTCTGTTAAACTCTGTGACTTATTCCAGCATCACAGACTGAGGTCTGGTGAGTAATTTAAAGGTCATATATTGTAAAACTCGTGACGTAGGAATCTGCCTCTCTACGAACAAATACCTTTGTAAATTGTATTTTGCAATAAATGATTAATACGTTCAAAGACAGAGAATGGGTCCTGCCCTCCAACAGCCTTCTGTGGCTATTAAGATTTCACATCCTCCTAATGACTCCAGGACAAAGGTCAGCCTACATGAATGCACACCCTTCCAGAACAAACTACACAGGACATTCCATCAGGGCAAGTGGAATTGTGGGAGTTGCCATACAACAGAAAAGAATGGCACTACCACTTCTTTCAGTTTTAATGGGTGAGGTTACATCACTTTAGCAATAATAGGAAAAAAAAACATTTAAAAAAAAAAAAAACAAACATTGTGAAAATGTCATCTCACTGTGGACAACATTCTCCCTTCCAAAAACGTTAACGTTATCTCTAGATCACATTCATCCTTTCACAGTTCTAGAGCCGTATAACTCTGAAGAATAATTAACCTTCTACTAAGAGCCCAAGAATGAGAGTGGGTGTAAACACTGACAATGTACAACACAGAGAAAACAAACAAACACAGATGCTTTTACCTTGACGGCGTAGGAGCTGCCAGGGTCGGAGGCACACGAGGCAGAGTAATAAACAGCATCGCCTGCATCGCAGCAAGGCTTGTTACACGTGAGTTTGAAGAGCGACCAGTTACTTTCATCAAATCGCAGGGGGTTCTTCTGACTTCTAGTGAAATTCTCCTCGCATTTCAGTGCCAGGCGGCGGAGGGACTCCGCGTACAGCCCCCCCAGCTTTGAGTAGATGCCCTCGCGGCTGTCGATGTTACTCAGCAGGTTCTGCAGGTGGAGGCTGGAGCCAGCAGAAATGGGGGGGAGCGGGGTGCTGAGCTGCGGGGAGGACGAGGAGGTCGCTCCCCCACGGAGCCTGCCCCACCCTTTGGCCAGGGGCTCATCTAAGGTCCTGGAGCGCAGCGAACGACTGAGAGGAGGGGGGCCACATTCCAAAGACTCGTTCGAGGAGTACTGGTTTCGCGGGTCCCCTGGGCTGGGCGAGTGGCCAGGCTGGGCCCGTTCGGGGCAGAAGACGTTGCTTTCGGAGCCTCCAAAGGGGAGGCGTGGTCTTCCCCGTGGTGCCGGCCTGCCGCCTGGGCCGCCGGGTGCAGATACAGTGCGGTTCAGCAGCTTCTTCTCTGGAAGTGGAGGTGGCTGCATGTGGTCCAGGCCAACGCTGGGGAAAGGGTCAGGATGCGGGGACACCGGGGAGGAGGTCAAGGGACTGCTCGCAAACAGGGATGGGCTTCCCACATGAGGGGGATCCTGGTACCCTGGACAAACAAACAAGTGGAACAGTAAACATACATTTGTTTTTCCTCTGTATATTTATCCAGGCCACGCTTGACACTTCACGCTTCACAGCAATTCTCACACTTTCTTAAAACACCTACAAGCTGACAAAACACAAAGGTTTTTAAAGTACAAGGCATGTTAAAAAACATCAGAAGAACTCAATTCAGCCTTATCCTATATACAGTACAAGTACTGTCATCTGTATTCAAATCCTCCGTGTGTTATCGCTCATGCAGAGTCATTAGGATGTGGGTGCCTTCCCCACAGCATACACAGCAAGGTGGCATCTGGAAGGCATGCCAACCTTTCACTGGCCTATCCGCATTCACTAGAAATTATGAATTGCTCAACAACAGCCATTTATACAATAAGATGGTATCTTAAGTAAACGCAGTAGTTACCATTTAACCTGGAAACGCCTTAAACACCCATGCATTTTAGTGCCCCAGGGAACACACTTTATACGCCCAGCTCTAAAGAAAAAAACATCCCCTCCCAGGGGACGCAGCCGCTACAGCGCCCATGCAACTCAAGTTCGACGCGTTCCCACCCACAGAAAGGCGAGGAAGCTGCCGCCGCAGACCAGCACGATAAATCATAAGCAAACTCTCTCATGACCTTTGTTCACAACATCTAGGACAAAAAAGTACACTAAAAACCATCCCGCTGCATAGTCCGGGAAAGGAAAGTGCATGAATTGGGTGCAGATTCTAGCTACCAAAAATCCTAATATTTACTTGCACGTTCAGACAAAGCTGTTTGCTGGTGAGCCAAACATGCGTAACGAGTCAAGTTTGTTTTTGTTTAGAAACAGTTTGTGTCAGGCTCTGATTACACTGCACAGCTTTGGCTTCAGTGGTTTTGTTACACCAATTTTAAAAGATTTTCAGCGGAAAATATTAACAAAAGGGGTACCATAGTAACTGCACTGGGTAATTACTCATGTTTTAATACAGGGGCCCTTTGGATCCTCATTGGGCTCTGTCATGGATCAGCAGACAAACCTTCCTGGCTCATTCAGCCACCAACACAGGCTAAACAAAGCTAACTAAGCATTCCAGCCTTTTTCCCCCCCCACTTACTGGCTGGCCTCCACATACCGTCCGCCCTCAGCCACGGCCAATTAGCGCTTTTCCGCAACCTCTGACAACGCGCTCACTGTGCTCTCCAGCTTACATCCGCAGCATCTGAGGCCTGTCGGCAGCCCGGTCACCGATGCGCCCGCAGCAGCAAACCTTAACGGGAATGTCTCAGTCACTTCCTGCGAGCATTCTTCCCGTAGTTCCCTTTGTGTGCCGTGCCCTTTTAGGCCATGCAGCACTGTGCCTATAAAACAGCTCATTGTGGAGGCAGAAAAACTGCACTCTGCTCGGTTTTTGCAGTCGGCCGCTAACTGTTAGCAGGGTAGAAAGCGTACTTTGACAATCAAGTGTCCGAGACAATGTTTCAGATGTTAAATTTAAAACTTCGTGACTGGTGAGGGCAATGAGGTCCCGGAGACTAGCTTAGGCAGCAGGGGGCGCACTACTCATCACAGGACACCCAAACACACAGGTTCCAAACCCACATGAGTTGCAAGTTAATTTGGATTCTGCAACACTCAGTGTAAACCCAAGGGAAACATGCAAATTTCAGGCACAGTGATGACAGCTGGTTTCGAACCCAAAACCCTGTAGTGGTGAAACAGCAGTGCTACCCACTGAACAAGTCATTCAAAGTACCAATGCATCGACCTTCAGTATAAAGTTCTGAAACAAGAAAATCTACTGGAACTGTAAAACACTGGAGGGAAGGCTACTCTAGTGGACATCATTGTAGTTTCCGTTCACCTCCTTCAGGCTCATGTAAGAAATGTTATAAAGGACATAGTGACCCACAGACACCTTTCAAAGTGGGGTCTTTATCCGTCATAAAAAACTGTCAGTTTTCACATCTCAAAATCAGCATGTTTCAAGTTGGCACATGTTGCAATCCATCTTGGCAGCTACAGTCCCTAAAGCAACGGTCATCCTTTATCTGTACTGTTGTGAAATTTGAACATAAACTCCTATATCACCATGGAAATGTAACCATTGCAACATATTTTACGTAGCTATGTCACAGAATGTAATATGGAAATACAATAAACATCTGATACAGTTACTCAGTAGCCATCATTTCAGTTTATCAAACACACCTGTCAAGAAATACAACCCAAAAATGCTAAACACCAAGCACATACTTTAAGACCAGTGCAGCTGAATACGAACACAAAAGGCACAAGTTGTGGTGGTGTTCACCTTAAAAATATTTTGACCAGTTAATATTCAAAACACAAGTGCGCTTATAACATTAAAATACACCTTCAGCTAGTATGCTTTCCAACACTGATCTACACTTAAAAAAGCGTAAGAGGTCCGTGTCCACACTCACCCCCATCAGGGAAAGCCTTGGAGTCACAGTGCAGGCTGTCGGATGATGCGGAGGCAAGGCTGCCACTTAGGGCCCTCAGGGACTGGGTGAGGCTCTCCACAGAACTCCGCTGACTGGCCCTCTCCAGCTCCAGGCTGCTCTGGCTCATCTTACTAGATGATCTGCAAAGCCAAGGGGATGTTGCTGAACCAATGAGGAGGAAGAACTTCCAGGATGCAGATGTCAGAAGTAAGTGCTCTATACCAGTTGAGCTGTTCTTGAGTTACATTTTATGATAATCTTCATGATCTTCAAATCTGCCTGTTTATATCTTAGATGCAAACCACCCCACCAAAAATTATGGATAAATGCAACTTCTATAAGCCAGAAGAGGTAGTCCATAAATTTACAGTACATTTTCACTAATAACAACTGACAATATTTTCTGACGTGCTTAAGTAGCTTTCAGTATTCCATTCAAAACAATGTAAGTTAAACATTTTAACAGAGGCATTATGTGAAATGAATCGCCTCATATCGCTTCAAAATTCAGAGCTAAACTGACAGAAATTCACCAAACCAAACATTTTCAAACTTACTGATCAAAGCAGGTTACAGAAATGACAACCTTCTGCATGCCTCTCATTTCACTTTAATCTGTCTGTGAAGCAGGCAGGTGTTCCATAAACAGAAAGGAACAGGCACCTTTTATCTGAGCTGTAATCTTCACACTTCCTGGTTTATTCTCATTATACTGTAACAGAGATTAACTTCTATAGTGAAATACAGTATGTCACTGTAAAAACAGTTTATAACTGGCACCTCAGTCTCCTAGATGTGATCCTGTGCCCAAAATTTAAGTTCTGAATAAGTGGTCTGTCTGGTTTTGCTTGGGCCTAACTGTGGATTCAAAGTCCCAATTGTATAAAGATTCTTTCAAAAAAAAAAAACTCAAATGACGAATGTTTAAAAAAAGAAACAAAACGCATTTCTCCCAATGAAAACATCACTATTAAACCATTCAGTCATAATGAGGTGTCAGTTTTGGCTGACCTACAAACGACATTAACACACATTACAGACATGACAGCTGTTACGTTTCAGTCAATTCATTCTGCACTAACATGATCCGTTGCTGAAGGTTTTTACCATTTTGCATGTATTATATGCAAGAGCATATAGCTTGGTATGGATGGTAGGGACAAATCGCAACCAGTATTGTAGGAGTACTGAATAGTTCCTAACAATATTTTCGTGATCTCCTTAATTTTTTCCACAATAAGCGGGCTGAGGGTTGATTTGACTCCTACTGGTGTTGAAACCAAACCTAAACCCTTGACTGTATACAACAACCAAAGCACATATTTGTAGCATATGTACATTTCAACATTGCAATAATATATATATATATATATATTTTTTTTTTAATCACAATATTAATTCATTAGAAATTATGAAATTTGGGACTTTTAACCTGACGAGACCCCAGGATGTGTGGCGTTACTGAACATCTTTCCCCATTTTCCATATTGTACATTTCTAATATGGCAGGATCTCACGACTACAGAGCAGTGGCGTTGCTAGGTCTGATCAAACAGGGCTTTAGCCCTGAGTATATTAAGCCTAGCCCTGAATATTTTTACCTTCAAAAGGAGAGGTTTTATAGCAAAGCAACAGACAAGCCCCAGGCAAACTTAACTTAGCCCCCCATCTTTTCAATAGCTAAAAACTCCCCCGCTACCGAGAAAGCGCTCGGTCTCGTAGCTAACCATAAATCAGATGAACAAACAGCATTTACACTATGTCCATCAAAAAAAAAAATTAACTGTTGTGCAAAAACACAGTTACATGATAAAAGAAGGTGGAACTGCCAGAGGTAATGGGGGTTGGGGTTATGTCAGGTTCAAATTAGTTTGCATCTCTCTCTCTGGCCCCTCAATGCAGTAATATAATCCTTCCACTCAAATCGCGCACAATGTGACAGAACACAAGTCTAAAGGCCGCCTTAATCTGCGATTTCATGGCGAGCGTGGACCAAGAGCACAGGCCTTTTATTAGCTGAGGCCACCGTAAACAAAAACTGCTAAACTGACAGCTCACTGCCTCTGGGGAAAGACACGTCGACACAGCGCTTCATTCTCCTCTCACGCACACACACACACACACACACACACACGTGGTTTAAAAACACTGGATATCAGTTACTTCTAATCAAACACATGTGATTAAAGGACTGGAGCAGGGCTGGGACTGTAATTTGCATGTTAGGCTTGCACGCTGCCGGCCCTGACTGATGCGCCGGTATGCATGCTAAAGACAGTCTCTAGCCAACTTCCTGAGCCACACAGGCGTTTCTTTAATTTTAGTAGCAGCAATGTCACCACTTCCTCAGAGCTAGTGACTATGAGTCACTTTATGATTAAGCTGAGAAATAGTGTAGTCAGTTTACTTTATATTTAGCCTACCAGAGGCTGCAAAGCAAAAATATTGAAAGCTCTGAAGCACCAGGTGTGTGTCAATAGCTAAGTACAGGTAGCAAGTGAAACATAAATAAATGCTCATATTATACCCTGTTATATAGAGTTTGATATGTTATAGAAACTATGTAACGCGCTGAAAAATGGTAATGTATTAGCCACTGCGCATGTGTGTGTACACAAACTTAAAAACATGATTAATCCAGCTTGAAATGCTTCAAGTTTATAAAATCCTGTGAAAAACCATGCATGACAAACATTTGACAGCCGCACAAGGTAAGAGCATTTTTGTAACTAGTTTCTTCATATTGTTGTATTTCATAACTAGAAAAAAAACATTCCTAATGGTTCTTACACTAGACGTTTGGAAACATTACAGTGGGATACACAGAGAAAACATTTTAACATGTAAAAGTACATCAAAAGGCACAAAACATAAAACCAGGTGTACCATGACCATCAAACATTGTTGCAAACGTTAACATTCATTCTTATTATGACACTTTACTTATATATTAGCAAGTCAGCTCCTTTATTTTTTACATTGTCCTCTGTACTGTAGTATTATTTCCCATAACCGGTGAGATAAGGATGCGCTGTGAAAATGCTTATGGGGTTGGCTTGCCTGCTACTGCAGAAATCTGTTCCAGCTGGTCCAGTTTACTGCAGTTCTAAAAACAGTACAGGTAGATTAGTGTCTCTGAATTGACCTGTGAGCATCTGAATGTAAGCAAGGATACACACACACACACACACACACACACACAAAGTATGTTTATATAGTGGGTGGTTATAATTATAGTTCTTATTCAGAGCTCCCTGTAGCTTGAATTAATGAGAGGAATGGCACCGATATTTGTACATATACTTTTCAAGAGATGGGGAAAAGTATTCTGTGGAAAAAAATATTGTTCCAAAATCTACCAGTACAGTATATGATGCTGTACAACCGGAAATACATGGAAAATGTGCATGTGTGTGTGTGCACGACTGGAGCCTATAATGACACAGCATCCTGTTTGGGTCAAAGCCTGTTTCTCAACCAACTGCAAGGATATGGTCCAGGCCCACCGTGACCCTAGACATGCTCCGGGCCCACCGTGACCCTAGATATGCTCCGGGCTTACCGTGACCCTATACTGGGTATGCCATTGTGGGAATGAGAGAATACTTGTTAGGTTAAAAGGTAATTTCCCATTAAAATCCTGTTCAATGGCATACGCAATGCCTTCTGAGAGCAAGGCTCCATCTTGAGAAACCATGTCATATCAGCGTGCGTTATTTATTTTTCTATACAAAAGACACAGACAGGCCAACATGGACAGCACTTTGTGTGTTCAGAACCACAATGCCCCATCCGGGACCAGATCATGATTCCACAAGGCAAGGGAAAAATCTATTCTCTGACAGAGTTTTAATTCAAAACAGAAAATGTTATAAAAAGCTACAACAAAGGGACAGGAACAAAGGCAGAACTAACTTAAAAGTGCTACAAAGTACACAAGAATAATGCAAAGATATGCAACACTTCCAAACTTACAAACCCAACAACAGCAAAGACTCTCTCCCTCACTTTCTCTCTCATGCACACACACACAAACCCCAAACCTATATAAAAAAAACAAAAAAAAACAAACGGGAACTAACACTAGATGACAACATTCACACATACAAAGGCAAGATAATGAGGGGGCATGGCTACACACTCTTTTTTACAGTACCAAAAATGTTATAATTGCAGTGTAACAATAGTTATGTCCTTTCAGGACGCACCGAGATGTGAAATAAAATAGCAGTTATAAAGATGTCTGGTTCTGAATATGACTTTTCATAAAAACTGGTTTATTTGACAGCAGCAGCTGCTTCTCTCGTAATTAACTGGAGCAACTGAATTCAAAATTAAATGTGGAGAGCAGTGTATAACAGAAGGCACAGGGGTCTTGGTACATGCTGTGTGCAAAACCTCATGTTGACTAAGGCCACTTCTCAAAATGTCCACAATATGAGCAGTAATCAGAGATATTCTTCATCAATAAGGTACAAACTGACAAGTTATACTGCAAAAATCTTCAACTCTTCCAAGCATTTAGTCACACAGTTTTCAATTATGGCAGTGCTATACACTGAACACGAAAAATGCACAAGTTGTACTGAAAGCACAAACAGTAGGCAGAAAATATCATTAGAAAACTCTTAACAGCTCGCATATGAAACCCAAAGCATGCTAAAGTGGAACTGTACTAGAACAGCATATTACAAATTTAGTGTAGCATGGTGTTAAGCTTTCAAACATGGACACGGTCTTATAAAAACACATATACAAGTGATTTAAAAAAAAAAAAAAAAAAAAACTAAGTACTAAGTGCACAAATATAAATTAGCAAAGTTAAAACAAAAAAAATACAACGTAGTGCAACCTACCTTTAAATAAAGCATTAGTGCTTCTTCATATCTGGACAAACACACATTTGACTAAGATCTTACACTTCGCTTCACAAACCAGAAGGAAGCTGTGTGAAACCAGTGTCCTTCTGCTGTTAAAATGGTGAAAGCTCATGTATCAGCTGGGCTAGGATAAAATAATCCAGCCATACAGCATCCACAGATCCTGCAGCCCAGGCTGCCTCTTATTTTTACTAGATGCATCTATTCCCAGTCTGAAAGGGATCATCTCAGGAACGGAGAATGGAGATCAGCCTGGTCTTCACTGGCTGACACTGGAGAGGCAGTTGCTGGGGGCAACAATCTGCCCCACTGTGCCTAATAGATGTCCTCCTATATCCAGCTTAGAGATATATTTTTTTTGGATCCCTGGGTAGGATAAGAACTTGTTTCCAGGTTCCCAAAATATCAAGTGAACCTTTATAAAATATGGAAACTTCTGGAAATAGTGAGATCAGTTGCAATGGTCTATAGAGACAAAGAGACAGATTTCAAAACCATCTGTCTCCTGAATGATTAATGACACAAAAGTATTATTTCTTCCATTTTCCTTCCTCTTTCCACTGAAGAAATACTGAAAGCATTGTGCTGATGCTAGACAAAAGGAATTGTCACCCTATAAGCACTTAAAATGGTCACCCCAAATGGGAACATTCATCAAGCTGATATCAAAAGACAACCATTCCTCCTAAACAAGTACAGTACTTTTTTTTTCTTGCCAAAGAATGTTCCTACAAATATCATTCCAAAAGCACTTATACGCTGAATTATGTCAGAAACACAGGTTTTTGAAAACAACCTTGACACTGAGGTTTTCCTGTTGTTGCCGTAGGCACGTTCAGACACGTTGAGTCTATGTATTTTTACCAGCGAAGTACTGCTTGTAAGTTTGGCATGAGAAGAGTTCTGTTGACTCGCTAAAATTAAAAAGGACAAAAAAAAACACCAGCCAGTGAGGAGACAGGAGTTATCACAGTGCCAGTGTTAAGTGTCACAGGAAGACTTTACAGACATGGATCAACGTAGGCTTTCTTTAGAGACATTCAGTTCAGTTGTATAATGCAAAGATAGCCACTGTCTTTAAAATCACCACAGATCATGTGATCATGAACCTTTAGCTGCAGGAGGAAGATGCAAGACAAATACATTACCCTGGTAGACTAAGCCGTTACAACTAGCTGAATGCACACACATAGCTGTGACCTATATCCGTTACATTTTATTTTGCTTAAGGTGGTTTATTTTTAAATTGCCGTGTGGTTGTTTACAGCTCAAGTACCATTCCTGAACAGGGGCAGATGACCAGTAATTGAGATAGCGCATTATAAGTGCTTAAATATCAGCTTCCCTCAGAGTTCTGCAGAATTCAGATGCTTGTCTTGATAAAAATGACAAAAATACATGCGCATCATCATTGCTAAACTCAAACATACTTCATTACAAGTCCGCAAAGCAAGTTCTTTTTCAGCCATGTGGAGGAATCTATCAGGTCAAGTACAGTGTCATTCATTGTGTTTTAGTTGAACTTAAAGCACGATACTATTAAGCAGATTTAATTGTCCATTTTGGTAACAGATGTCAATGACACAATTTACTTCTACAAATGTGAGTGAGAAAACATTTATGCCCTTGTGCCACAATGGCTACAGAGAAGAATAATTGTTTAAGGACGAAAGATCACGAGGCCTGCCTCACCGCACACACAAAAAGCAATCATTTAAAAACGAGACATAATTATGAATACCTTGCAGCCTTTTTAGTGAGCAAATGGAGTCTTTTTTTGCTAAAAACGCCAGATCGCTAAAACTGCTGACAAACTGTAATGGACTGTCAAGATTGTAGGTAATCATCAAATGTAACATTCAAAAAACCTTATCCACTGAAGGCAAGGACCGCTTTTCAAAGGCAATTACACTTCTGAACAAGCATGCAAACAAAGAACACAGGATGACATGTTGGATGTTTCTGCAGACATTTAGAAAAGGTTGCCTTGCAGTACGAATGTCCCAACAGCCAACACTGAGGTGTGCCTTCACCTACTCTTCCTTTGAACAGCACTTTTTCACAGGTCCATCCAATTTTGCCACGCAAAAAGCCCTCCAACAAATCCATTAATTAACACAGAGTAAGTTCCTACCTGTGGTGCTTCTTTGGAGGTGGTGGAGGTGGTGTGGGATCATGGTTCTCAGGCAGTTCCTCTGGGAGGTCAGCAGTAGAAGATGCTGCTTGCACAAACATGGTCAAGCTCTGGCTGTCCTTCTCCATAGTGCTGCCCTGGGGCTCATGACTGGCACCATTGTTGCCTGTGCCTGGCGGTGACTTCTCCTTGCCGAGTGGCACGGGGCTCCAGCTCCCCGGCTCCTGCACAGCAGCCCCATTGACGAGGCTGGAAACGCCACACCGAGACGCGGCGCCCTCTCCTCCTTCCTCATCCTCCTCCTCCTCTTCAATCCGGGCCTTCCAGTCCCACTGAGTGCTGTGCTGTTTCTGTCTGGGAGTTAAACAGAGCAAGCTGGGCACGAAGCCCAGAGTCTCTTCCTGGGACGCGTCCTGTGTGCGAGCGCAAGAGGGCGAGCGGGCATTTACACAGGGCTCCTGTGGCACCTCTTGGTGAAATGCTGGCGACAGGCTGGAGGTCCCCAGCTTTGGAGACCGCGAGATCCTCTTGGGAGGAATGGGAGGGCTAACCTGGGGCTTGACCTGATTTGGGGACACTGCCATCTCTATGCTGCCGCCACCTGAAGGCCACTTGAATGCAGGGCTGCTGGGGTCCCTGGCAGAGTCTGGGCTAAAACGGGACCATTGTGTACTCACAGCCGAATCGGGGCTACTTAGGTAGAATGTGACATTGCTGTCTTCAGTTTGGGCGGCCATGACGGTTATCTTTGCCCTTTGAGATTCCCCAGTCATCTCCGTTGTATGATCCAAGCCCTGCTCTGCCTGACTGTGACCCAGTGGTTTCCTCTTCCTCTTACTACTCTCTGCATATATCGGCTCAGCTCTAGGATGTCTGTTTCCAGCATCTGACCACGAGTTGGCCGGAGACAGAAAGGTCTTTGGGCTTTCTGATCCTGACTGCCGAAAAACATCCAGCCCCTGGGAACACGTGAGCGAGTCCGTGCTGCTCAGGTACGAACAGGAGTCAGACAGGCTGGTGGGTTCGGAGAGTAAAGATGATGCTGGGCCGCAAGGTTCGGTGATCTGCAGCTCAACCTCTGGAGTACAACTGGAGCAGGTGCTCATTGTCTCGTTATCTCCCCTGCTGACTTTCTTGTCTTGGCTGGTGGAAATGAAGCCAACGTCGGGTTCCAGTGGTCCGTTGTGCACCGATATCGACTGGCCACAGGGGTCACGGGTTGTCCTTTCATCCAGTGCCTGCACGGTATGCCTTGTCTGATGTGCACCGTTCTTCACACCCATGCTGCTAACAGTTTCATCTCCAGGGCTGTCTTCTCTGAGGTCGTCATTCCGAGTCACAAAAACACCTGTTGGAGACACGGCTCCCGGAGGGAATCTGAGCCTGGTGTAGTCTGTCTTAGTCAAGGATGCATTCTGGAAAACAGCTTCTTTTAGGGTCTTGTTAAATCCATTACTGTCCCCACAAAGAGGAGAAATCTCCAGCATCTTCTTCAGGCTGGCCTTGTCAATGGAGTTCTTCCGACTACCCTAGGATAAAAAGAATATACAACCGAATGCTTGGGAGACCAGTCTGCAAATAACAAAAACTGGGTCCTGAAATAAAAATCACCTTGGTCAGAATGAACCATCACAGCTTTAACGCTGCTATTTCGCACACAAAACAATGCCAACACCCTTGATGAATTGATGCAGTACTAAAAGTAGCGTAATGGCTAAAGACAAGGCCTTGTGATCCAAGGCCTGCTGCTACAAGTCCCAGGAGGCGGTGTGCCCAGTTTTAGTGGTCATGAGCACTGACATGCTTTAACTGAGGCATCTCTGAATAAAAGCACCATCTGAACAAATGAATGTTATACACACAGGAGAGAGGACTGATTTAAAACATTAATTCAGTTTTTACTGGAAAAACCAGTATCTAAAAACAGTGAAAACAAAACCCTGAAAAACGCAACAGTACAAAAAAAAAAAAAAAAAACCTCACCTGCTCGGTGTTCATGTTAACATCTGTGAAGAGCTCAGATGTTTCTGGGTTCATCATGGTTGGCTTAACAGCGATTGTAGGCTTGCAGTAATAGGGAGAGGGTGTCACACAGTCTTCCTCGCTGCTCGCTGTGCCCGTTCTGATGTCGACCGCATTTTCTCCAGGGCGGTGGGCACTGCGTGGGTGGAAGCAGTTCTTACACGAGCCTGGTTTCCACACGTGTTCGGCGAACTCGCCGCACGCCGACATCTTTCCGACGCGTTTCTCTCACCGATGTGCCAAAGCGGCGCCGCGGGGCAGTGTCAGAACTGGCATGGCATGCGAAACAGCCTCCTTTTCCCAGCTTGTGCAATTTCCAGCAGAAGAGACCTGCTGGGAGAAGAGTGGATGTGGGTCAGAATAAAGTCACTGCTAGCAAAAGGTTCTTGAAATGCCTTTCAAATATCTTGCTGTACTGTGCACAATGCGTAGTGATAAACATGATTTTAGTACAATTTGATCTAGATCACATTTTCACAGCAATTATGATGCCTAATAAAATCATATTTGGAAAGTAAAACTAATTCTGTACCCAAATGTATTACATGCCATCTTCCAAAATATGCGCCACATTTGTCCAACTCCACAATTACCACAACACCTACCAATTACTGTTTGTACCTGCCAATCGGCACAGATATAGAGTCTAACTTGCCGACACAATGAACAGTCCCATTCAGCCCCTCCCAGGAGAATCTCAATATTAAGAACCAATTTGTATTTCAGACCAAAGTACTATTATACTAAATTTGAAATTAAAATATTTTATCTTACAGTCACTTCCTCATACTTTGAAATTTCAGTTTAAGTTCTTATAAATCATATGAAATGATGTATGTAATCAGGCAGAAGTGTTAAGCCCATTAATTAAATCAAATGAGAGTTTATGTCATTATGTTCTTCTTGGTCATCATGTAGCCTTTGAGCCAAGAGGAAAACACAAATACATTTTAAAGGCAACAAGATAAGCACTTAAAAGGTCCAGAAATGTTTATATTAATAAGACACAAAAAAGAACAATGGGTAGTTGCTACGGGAACATATGATTCATAAGGTACTATTGTTGACAAACTTAATTCCTAGAACTCTATCAGATGAAAGCTTGTACTCCATGGCACTTTACGCCTACTTCTGAAAACCAGAAGGTACAAGCACCATCTGAAACTCCCTTTCAGTCTCGCTCTCCATGTAAATACTTCTGGTAAGTACCAAACAGTCTCGAAAAATTAGCACAACAATGACGGTCCACATTTTCCACAGTAATATCAAATAACCGCAACAGTGAAGAAAAACAGAGCACGCCGCAATTAAACTTTAGAGTGGCAAACTGTAATAAGTGCCTCCTGTTTTTCAACTGCACCCGAATAACCAACCATCAGCTGTTTGGAAACTAAAAGTGGAAGGAGTCGGCCGCTGTCAGCCTTCCCGGCGTGCCCAAGGCTCACGGGCTCTCTTCAGTCCGTCAGGCTCGACACGAAGGCCGCTGGAGGATCACTCGTTGGGAGGGCCGTCTCGGGCTTCTAAAGCGGTCTAATTGCAAGCACTGCATGGCAGGTTGGAATGTGAGGAATTCAAAGACGTGAATCACAAGCAAATCTCACACCACAACAGCCCCCCCCCCCCGCTGTGGTGGTTTCCATGAAATGAAAAACAGCCCACACAACTGCTTCACCACCTCTGCCATCAATACAAATTCAAATCAACGCATTCATGAAAAATTTGCAAATGATGTTTACAAATGTAAAATTTGTGTTATTTCTATAATACGTACAACTGAAAGGCTAATCAAACAAAGTGTTATACAACAACTGAGAGTTGGCAAAAAAAAAAAAAAAAACTAGAGCACAGCCTCAAATCAAACTCCTAAGTCCACAAAAATTCAGTGCTGTTTTAACCACCCCCCCTTCCCTTTTTCAATAGAAAGCAAAACAGGTAAAACAAATGATGTTTCTGAATGATGCCAATGGGGGCAGTGGAACCGAACTGCACACATTCATCCGGTTATTGGCTCATTCATGTGAAAATGCACCTGCTTTCATCAGTTTGTCCTCATGAAAAGTGGTCAAAACTGTCTGGTTCCTTTTTCATTTTGACTAAACTGAGCAGACACCGGATTTCTGAGAACCATGTGTCCATAGGGGGTAAAAACCCCTTAATAAATATTTTCCTTATATATGGAGTGAATGGAAAAAAAAAATTAACTTCCATCTTTGCTCTGAACACCCACCAGCAATAATAAAAAATGTTTTGTACATTACAGCCGCACTATGTAATTCTGTAGTAAACTGCTACTGGTCTTGACATGTCTTGAAGACACCCCTATGCCAGTTGCCCCCCCTTGCTCGTATGTAATTTCTGTGTCACTTTAGGACACGTTTTGCAACCTCACGTTGTCTTGCAACAAGCGACCAGTAACTGAAAAAATACACAGCAGTCCAGTTTTACATTGTTGTCTGACACACCAGCACACAGCGACACAGTTTCAGACATAGCTGCTGGTTTCAGGAATCATTATTGACACAACAGTGGAAGGGCGCTCCCTTTTAAAGCTTAAACCTGTAAATGAGCACGACTTTATAGATAACTTTCTTTTGGGTGGGGGAGTTAATGGGTTGTAGAACTGACGTAGTAACGTGTTCTCATTCTGTTTTCATCGCTTGCAAAGTTAACTTTTTTACTTTTTTTTATCTCCAGATTGAATTTCCCACCCATTCCACACGGCAATTAAATTTACGTTTAAATAAAACACGTATTCCTAGACCTGACGTAGACTCCAGAATGTAACTACAGTGACTTAAGCACGACTACCTGTGTCTCGGGTTACCTGTATTCACAAAATCGGGAGCTTGTGCTTTTCCCATGCAGTGCTCCCGGACTCGTGCGCCCAGTGCACATGCAGTGAAGCGAAACTACCATTCATCAACAAAGGGCGTCCCACTGAAGCGCTGATGGAATGCGGCTTTTGTGCGACCCTCACCCCGCTGCTCATTAAAGGGGTCTTACGAACACTTCCCCTTCACTCTATGACGATCGCTTGGCATACGCTAAAAGGCACATTCCGTTTGTCTCCAGAATTTATTGAGGCGTTTACAAACTTGGTAAAAAAAAAAATAAACTGCCTTTGAACTTATTTTTGATATGAATTCAATTCTCTCTGTGCCGTTTACACAAGGTAGCAAATTGCCTTAAACATGAAGAATCAAACTACAGCCTGACACTGGTTAACGCAATGATTTTAACCAGTACAGGTTATGTAGGACGTTCGGGGTATGCAAATCATCTGGTTTAAATAGGTATGCATAACACAAATACCAAGACCAACAATGTCCATAGGGCGGTTTGATTAAGAGACGAGTAAAAGTATTCCATCTCAATCTGAGCCCATAATCTCACCGATTCAATAACAGCATGTACACACACTGACTGCAGTCTGTATAACACGCGATAAAGTAGAATCTTATGTCACATCAATCTAATTCAGCAACGCAGAACTGAATGTTAGCAAATCAAACCAAATTATAAACACCGTTATCTTAAACTCCAGGGTCCACCTTGCCTCTGGATGTAGGATGAACTCTACGACAGTGTATTGGTATGCATATTTTCTGTAAATAATGCGATAATAACATCCCGTTTAATACTTGACACGTGATGATTTAGGAATATTCGGAGAATTCTGTTGTAACATCGTACAGCACGTGTTTGATTTACCGAGAGATGCACGTGAAGATGCATTTTTTAAGTATGAGGCGAAACAACGATTATTTATATTGAATTTAAGTTAATGTGGCGAAACCTGTTAGTTTGTCAGCGCTCTATAACCTCACCTGTGACATTGTGCCGATCTGTAGACTGTACATCTTAAAATCATCAACCATTACAGCCCAGGAAATTAATATTGTATCCAAATACTGAAGTCCATTTGTCTTGTATGCCAGTCACACAAAATTCAAGGATGGCACACGGAGTTGCCTTGATATTTACAGTCCAGCAAACACGCATGACAGTTTCTGTGAAACCCCCAGGCGCTAACACCCACCTGCACACTGCTGGTTTTCCACTGCATGTGCGTCCTCGAACGCAAAATTGGCGAATTCCGAAAAAGAGACTGGTTTTATTTAAATCCAACCCGGTTACGCCGATGGAAAGTGTATTGTAAAAAGTACGCAGGATTCAACCGCATGCAGCTCTCGGCACAGGCTCGATGAAGCAGACTGCGGAAGGTACGGGCAACGTTGTACTAAAAAGAACAGGAGCGAGGGGGGAGGAGCCGCGCGTGTGAAACAATACACCCCAGTCTGGTGTCGTGCAAACGTCGTGCTTTGGTAGCCGAGAACGTACCTAATAACCTCACCTGTTTCATATACTGCAGTGGTGTGTCATGCATCTAAACATTCAAAGGATGACGTTAGAGGCCAGTGAAAAGTTTGGTAGTTCAAAATAAATGTTGTAATATTTCGAATTAATTTGCCTACAGAACAACTCGACATTTAAGAAAAAATTACCCTCCTAGCACTGTTCTTAATACTCTGTTGTCCAAATTTTAAATGTCATAAATTAGTTAATCATTTCTTCCTCGTGTTTTATTGAGAACCCAAAGTTATGTCAAGTCATGATAAATTTATGCAAACACAGAATTGTGTATGTGTGTGTGTGTGTGTGTGTGTGTGTGTGAGATCTTGGTAGAGTACATTTGACAGTGGTTATACTTACTGAGCTCCACACAACTTTGTATAGTGCCTGTCCACTTTCTTTGGTATTTTTGGTCAATATAGATCTTTCAGGCTGCCTGCTGTTCAAGGTTGAGAGCACAGATTTGTCTGGCCATCCTGTGAAATTCACATGCCTCTTCTCTGCCCTCTCCCTACAGATAGGAATGGCCTTGTCACTGTGCATATATAAAACAGCCTCACTGCAGTGCAAACCAACATGTGTAAATGCTCTGCTTCACTTATCTCCCCCTCTGTTCTAAGAAACATTCTCACCCACATATGCAGGACGAAGGGTGCACAGCAGTGTGTTTGCATAAGATGTAGTCTTTGGTGTTTAGGCTTATGAGCGGCATATTAATAAATTGGTGTTTTAGAAGTACACCTTCGCAGGATATTATAGAATTGGTTTCCTGCGTTTATAATTTTGAATTGTTGTCAGCTTTATGCAAGTTTCACCTTTCTGCTTGCCCAGAAAAACTTGTTTCAGCCATGATAACATTTTATCCTTGACTTTTCCACCCACCAGTTTTGCGTGAGTGAAATGCACACTAGAGCATGGAACAACAGACAAATGTGTTTATTAAAATATCCATTGTATTTTCAATGGACTACACTAATACTGAATCTTCAGTGTTTCACATTTCAACACTTCCGATGTGTTTAACAAAATATTTTATCTAGTAATTAACTCGTGGCCAGCCCTGCAAATGCCCCAGTCAACAAAAAACTAAATTATTTAACATTGTCACGGAGAACAAATGTTAAAAATCTCAATCAAGTGTCATGTGCCAAACATACAAAACCTTTCCATAATTCTTAACAACTAGTATATTTTACAAAGACTTATTTTAAATTATATTTACCAGTTTAATAAACCTTGCAGTGCTAAATCTTGTGGTGAGAAAAAAACAGGGAGATTATGAATTCTTTTATGCAAAGGTGATTTCATAGTAGAAGCAGCTCTGGAACAGTTGCATGTCAGCAAATTGTGCTGGATCCTTAACAGAGATGAATCAGCAGTTTGACATAAGAAGCAGGCTGCCAGCTCAGATTAAAATGCTAATGTCCATGAAAAGGGGAATACTGAACTCATAATAATGTTGCCAAGGGCATTTTAGATTTCCATAGCCATGTGCCTCTGTGGTCCCTTCGTATTAAAATTACCAAAAGCCCTTAGTAAGACTTTAATACCTCATGCATCCTTTAGTTAAATAAATTATTGAGAAGGATATCAGATTGAATTAGAACCATCCACTGCAGACTGAATATATGAAAACTGATTGCACTCTAGTGTGAAAAAAGATGATTTTTAGACATGGAAAATAAACCAAAAACGATGCATTTGTGAAAAATTTTTTAAATTTATGGGTGGTTTAATATGGATGAAGATGGAAAATTTAATTACTTTTGCTCGAATCTTTGAAATAGTGAACCTTTGGTGATTTAATGTTTAGATAAAAAATAATAAATTACTTATTTAATCAGGTTAGACGCAACTTGAAAAAAGTTATGTATATTATATAAAACTTTTTTATTTTACAGAATCAGACACAAGTTGAATAACGCCACAAAGTACCACAACACAGCTGAATCTCTGTAGAGCAACCAGACATCAGTGCAAACTTCCCTATAGGGATTTGTGGTTCCTTTTACCCAAGATTCTGTGCTCACCAGTGACTAAATAAATTACTTCTATAATCATGTTAGGAGCAGAGCTGAAAGCAGCTGTATGTGTTATACAAAATGTTTTTATTTCACAGGATTACACATAGATACAAAGTGAGAGAATTTAAATTTAAAGTCATTGTCATAATCTTTTATTTCTTTTTTGAGGTCTCTGAGAGACCTGTTAGTCCCCACTTTGGAAGCCATTGGAACACAGTCCTGGAGGAAGGGTTTCTTAAGACCAAGCAGATGAAAGAAAGTTCACCTACCCAACCAGTCCGGTATGTTTTTCTTTTGGTTTTTGTTGGTGTCAGTGTACACCTTCTCCCAGCCTCTCCACCCTTTCTTACCCCAGTGGTTTTGTTTTGACATGATGAAGTTGCTGTCTCCTCTCGTGGGCAAGCTTTAAAAGTCAGTACAGCAGTCCCCTTTTTCTAGTGTGGCAGAGGTTGAAGTTTAAGTGTTCCTATTTTCTTTTGTGGTCCTATTCCCCACTGATTCTGCTTTAGAGAAAATAGATCTAGGTAGTAAATAGAAGGGGCCACCCATGAACCTGCTTCTTGTACAATACCACAATTAAGAAAAAGGTTCAGATATTTTACTATGAAATTTTTTTACTTAAGTAAAAGTCAAAGTCACCCACTGTAATATTACTTAAGTGGAAGTATGAAAGTATCAGTTATTAACTGTACTTAAGTATCAAAAGTAGTTTCTGAATAAACTTACTTAAGAACTGAAAGTACAAGTAGAAGTCTCAATAAAAAAGCAGTCAGAATTTCAGATATTTATTTTGTAGTGCCTTCTTTTTGCAAATTATTAATTGCTGCACCACCTGAAATTAAAACAAAAAACATATATACATGTGTTTTTTTGAGGTTTACCAGGGAGTTTTTGAATGCCAGAATTTCAGTGCTTTTTGGCAAAGCAGAGGAGGCACTTCATGTGATTTGATGAATCCTTCATGCCAAGAAAGAAGAACAACTCTTGGCGATATGGCCATGGATGGTCTGATTGTTTAAAGGAGGAGGTGTTATTGGAGAAATTATGCTAGCAGATGTAGCAGGTGCTGCTAGAGGAGGATGCTGCTGTTTCCACGATAGCTTTTTTTCTGCTGCTCGTTTGATCTACCCAAGCTCGTTATGTTGAACTCAGACTGAAAACCGAAACTTTGGGAGGGTTTTTTTTTTAAATAACAGTAGTAGTAAGTGACGAGAATGCCAAGTGAGAAATGTATCAGAGTAAAAGTCTGCGTTTTCTGTACGTATATGGTGTAAAATTTGACATAAATTTAAAAACTCAAAAATACATCCTTCCTTAAAATTCTTAAGTACTGTAACAAAATACTACTACTTCACTATATTACATCACAAATTCTGCAGTCTCATTCCTTTCAAATGTCTCCAACAGGCAATGAGGGGAGAACTCTTGGAAGAAGAGTTTGAGCAAGAGCCAGATTTCTTGGGACGTGGGACACGTGAAGTCCGCTGGGTAAACTCCAGAAAGTGGCTGTCATGTTCAGCTGAGTTGCTCGGGCTTTCTTAAGTTTGAACCAAATGACATATTAGAAAATAGTGCTTGGTATGCAGTCCTGGACAGGAAAGCAACAGGAAGGCAGTGTGGTTATAGATAACAGATTATGTGGCAGAAACGCTTGTAGAAGTATGCACCTGGTGCTTGGCCAGACACAAGACTAATTAACTTAGTCGTGTGAAGACATTGTTCTGTCACAAGAGAAATTAAATGAAGAGTGTTTGATGCTATAACTGGGTCTTTGACTAATTTCAGTGACATGTATTACCAGCTATCATTAGCCAACATAACTGCATAACTGTCTTTTATTCTTTGTGAGTGCGAGTGCATGTGTGTACATTTGTGTGTGTGTGTGTGTGTGTGTGCATGCGTGCTCACATGCATTTTTACACAGCACAAAAATATTTGTAAGTGGCTGTGGACACATACTATAGGTTATCTGCAGTTCATGTTCTGTGTTTTATTAAAGCAGAACCTATTTTTGGGCACAGGAAATTGCAGTGTGTCATTCAGCAGGTCTGTGACGTTATCCACTTGCATCGTGTCTTACGTCAACATGTTCTTTTGTTGCATATATTATTTTTTTATGACTTTGCATGTGACAAATGCCATAGTCAAAACAATTTAACTGCAAACCTGAAAAAAAGACTGAATTGTCAGAGGGAAGTGCTTGCTATAGCTACATTAACCACTGACAGGCTCAACTACGTTTAACCACGAAAGACCAACAATCACGTGTTGGATGTATGTTGGTCCCTTTTATATGTTTCTAATATTGATTTATTTATTTTTTGTAGCAAAGCAGTCATTCATCTACCAGGAGGTGGGAAGGTACATTTTTACATAGACTTTCTAATCGTCCATCAGTTAGAACACAGCAGGCAGGGTTGCATAGAGGCAGAAAAATTATAATTATTCCAAGGGCCTGTGACTTTCAGGGAAATACTAAAATTAAAACGTAACATGATAATCTTTCATGGGGCCCAAAATCTTTTGCGGTGGCCCTGATGACAAGCTATCTAACTGCACAGTGGTGGTCTTTTTCAGTGTAAACAGAATTAGGTATTTAATTGCTGCTGCATTAGCATACTATGTATTCTTAACCTAGTAGTTGTAGTAACTATGGGTTTAGGGTCAAATGACAACACATGCCAGCTCTGTCACACTGTTTCTTAATGAGCACATTGAAATGTAATGGAATACCGTGGAAGGGTACACTAAAACAGAAATCATGCCCGAGAAGAAGACGGACAGGATGTGAGAGGAAGGGATTTGACTTAGTCTTTTTTTCCAGCTGAGTTTCCATGGCAGCTGGGTATCAAAATAAAAGAGTGGGCGTAGTCTGGAATGCAGAGATAACATGCTGATGTACCACACCTCGGCAATAATTATACATACTCTACACAGTCATACTCTCAACACAGGCCTTTTAAACTCCCTCAGCCAAGATACTGCCATCAGTCTTCAATTATGCTGAACAATAATCTGTTATTGAATATATAAACAGTTTATAGCTGTAACCTTTTACGTCTCTCTTGGCAAAGGTAGCTGGTGTTAATGCAAGGGGCAAAAGACATTAACAGCAAACATCAGTCAGAATACTATAAGTCACGGATTCCGCGACTGAAGCAATTGTTCCATAGAAAATTATCAAAGCAGTGTGCTTCCTGTTTGCGTTTCCTCATCCTCCTCTGAGGAGATGTGTGGGGCCAAATTGTACTGTTTATATGAGACGGGATGTTAACTGGTGAACACAGCTCTATTGCATGTCTGGTTAGGGTCGCAGGCCTCGTTGTGCCTCTCCTCCGTAACTTACCGCTGCACTTCCTGCTTTGTGCTTTATTCAGGGTTCTGGTGTTGTGCTTAGTCACAACACCATCTGCTAAAGCCATCAGCCCGACTGCTGGGGAGCTGTGTGCATCTGGGGAACCGCTAATGGCTTTAAGAGTGCCCTCGGAGTGAGTTCTACGTTCCCGGGGGGGTCAGGAAGCCATGACTTGAGTGGCTGCTTCAGAGAAAGGGACACCTGATGTTCCCTACACTGGTTCGGTCTGGCCGGAAACATTCTGCCCGGATTGTACTGTCTTAAAAGACACTTCTAAGTAATATGTATTTCTGTGTAAAGACCACAGACTGGGTTGATCCTTAAAAAGTGTACTTGGTTTACACACTCAGAATGGAATATAACTGCCCGAGTTTAACATGATTTACAAAGCGGTGTTTGTGTGGCCTTAAATGAGCAAAGATTTATCACAAAACTCTATTTTATTGCTGTTCTTTAATTGTACTTTAACATTGTTTTTCCTTTAGGATCAGATACCGTTTCATCACACTGCTGATGTGCTGCCTTCAGTTTTTGACTGTGTCACCTGCAAAGGAATGCAATAACAAACCGTTTGCAAATGTTCTCCAACATTGCCCGCATAAGTCAAAAGAAGTTCTCCAGCACCTCTATAAAAACGTTTGATTACATGAGGTAGGAGAGTTGGTGGAAAGTCTTGGTGTCAGCAATGGGAAACAGACTTGGTGTCATACCTTTTGCTTGAGCTCAGGTACATCCTGACCTCACAAGTTCTGTCTTGATTTGTGAGGTAACAGGCTATGGCTTTAGGCTGGAGGCCAGTACATGAATCACAAGGGGCTTGTTTACGTCAAGAGAGTTTGAACGAAGTTAGGTGGGGGGGTTTCAATAGCTGCAATGGGTGTCTTCATATTCCTTCAAATTCCTTCACTGAATGAGAAGACCTTAGGGCAACATCTGTTGTTAACTGAAAAATTGCACAAAAAAATACAGCTTACCGTAAAGAGACATAAAACATGTTTATTGTCTGACTGATTTAGACTGCTCTAATATTAATTAAGACTTCTAAGCATTTAATTCCAAAAGACTCCTGTCTGGTCCATTCTGAGCTAGCCCAGTAATATTGATAGGGTGATGGTTACGTGCCATATACTTAAAATAATGACCTAATTTCGTAATGCTGTTCCATTGTAATTACTTTTTTATCATTGTAATGAAAGTGCAAAATCGTCACCTTAAGAAATAGCTTTTAAATGCAATTTGCATTCAGTAAAAATTCTCAAGAAATCAAAAGCATTCAAATAACTGTCTTATTCTGATTGACCCTTTTCACTGAAACATTAAATTAGCACATAAAAACTGACATAGAAACACAATTTATTAAACTTATTTGTTTGTATTAGGTATAACGTTAATTTTTCTTCATTTATAATAATGATGCTGATCTGAGTTCTCGCAAAAACAAATCCACCCAAGGTTGCCAACAGGAGTGATTAAAACTCTCCGAGCTCAGCCTCTGGTGCACTCCAGTTACCCAGCAACCCGACAGAGCTAATGTCTCTGGGATGTACGGGTAGGCCCAGCCGCAGTGAGGTGTGCGAAATGTGTCTTTCTGATCCCTCAGGCTGCTGTGCCAAACTGATAATAACGCAGCCTCTGTCACTGAGAATGTGACACAAGGATGTTGATCGTGTGAAATCAGCACTTGGCAAACTAGCTGTGATTCACATGCTGCTGCCAGGCGAACGTGTAGATTCTGTTTTCTTTCTGCTCCAACACAAACTTCTACAGGATCTTCAAGTGCTCAGTATGGAAGACCAATTTCATTTATTATACTTTAAATTGTGAAACTTCAAAAAAGGTGCATTAATATATCTGTGCATTACTATTAAGTATATTATGTTAAAATATTCAGGTTGAGGCTTAGATGTTTCAGCTAGGCCTTCATGTTTAGCTATGTGCTCAACAAAGCTGGCAGAGGTACTGTTTAAAAATAAACCGAATTCTTCAAATGTTATGGCAGGGGAGAGGTTTGGTCTCTAGACGAAAAAGTGCATGTCAACAAGTATATGTCTGGATTAAAATTCACCGGTTCTTTCATGCTAATGCATGCTGACTACCAGGACCTGTTAGAGTCAAAAAGCTTTACGGAGCTTAACAAAACATGTGGGTTGTTAAAATCACAGTTCAGTGCTTGTAGCAGCATGCGCTAAAACCAAAATGCAGGCTCCAACACATTCCAGTATCGATCTGATGGCACTGCAGCATTGTGAGTTTGGTAGCTAGGTCTCCCATACAAGCTTCTCTCATACTGCTGAATTTTACAGCCAACGCCCAACAAAAGGTCTTAATTCTTTAATACTGCTTAGCAGATAGATCATCTTCCCAAAGGTTTCTACACTTTAACATCAATGTTTAGTGATAACATAAGTTAATAAATTTGTGCTTTCCTGAATTACTGCTTAATTACAGGTTTAATTAGTGTTTTGTGTTTAAGTGGATGAGATGAGACTCTTGGGACTGCACAGATGATCTCATTATCCTTCCAGACTGAACACCTGTTCCCTCATCGCTAAAGCCTCGAGTGAGAAAGAGAACTAGGCAAGGTGACCTCAAATGTGACCTACCTGTCTCGCCGAGGTCTTCTTACAGGAAGCTGGTCACTGGCGCAGGTGTCAGCATGGCAGCAGAAAGTAAGTAGGCCTAACCATGGGGAAGAGGGCTCGTTATTATGGAGACAAACGCAAGCTGTTCTCATCCATTATGTATGAGTTGGGTTTCGGGGCTTTCGGGGCTTGTTGACAACATGGACAATTGATTTTTCAGCTAAGTGAAGACAGACGTGTATTCCACATGGTGTTTGCTCTGGGTCATGTTTAGTGTGGCAGATCTCTGCTTCCAATTTCTCATTCAGTTCAATAAACATTTATTTTTTAGGTAAGCAGACAACAGCTGATCTCCTCCTGTGACCAGTACATTTCCTCTGTTAATTATTTATTTTTACAATTTTTGTACTTTGAAATGAATGGATTTTTTCCATAAAGCTTTATAGTCACGAGAATAATGGTTATGTTATAGTAAGAGAGGTGCTCTATAATTGATTTTCCTTTGCATGTGCTTATTAAGGATATATTCATTTATACATTTTATAATATGAAAAGTTGATTCAGTTGGTGGTTTCAAAAGAAATTGCCAGATAAATAAATAAGTGAAACTGCCAATAGAGGCAATTGATGATGATGGTTTAATGAAAATCTTATATCACGAGATCATATTTTGAAAACGTATCACCAAATAAGAAGTCAGCACAGCTCATAATAACACGTAATTTAACCACATATTTATTCATTAATGTTTACAATAATGTAATGTTCAAAATCTGTATTTCAATTACTGATACTTTTAAATCACTATTTGTGTGAAGAAGACAGTACAGTCAACTCCTGTAGGTCTGAGAAAGCAGAAATATTGAAATATGTGAAATATTGTCATTGTATTGTGAAGACGCAATCAGTTGCAGTTTATCGTTAAAGATGAATTATGTATTCATCAGGTCGGGGCATGACTAAATATATCTATCAGTCTAGGAAATGTACAAGCTAACCCATTATGGGAAGTAAAACTAAAATGCAGTAATTGCATACATTTCATTTTCAAGAGATGCCCTGTTTCCTGTAAAATGTCTCACCGTAACAAATGAGGAACCTGTAGCTACAGTGATCTGACACATGTAAAGTAACTAGACTTCTGAAATTTATTGCTAGAGAATAATTCATGTCACTGTAACGTAACATACACAGCTGTAACAGTTCATATAGCATTTACAACAAGACATCAGTATGTAAAAGCACAACTAAATCTCATTGTGTTTTGAACACATCAGATGCTTTAGATCTTTATATTACCTTTATTACCAGATGACAGGGCTGGCTACTAAATAAGGAAACAATGTAAAACTCTCAGTGGGCTCTAAAATGGCTTTGGTTTAAGTTAGTTGGCCAAACATTAACCTATACATAAAAAAACATAAGAGACATCCAAATCTGATAAGGACTATGGTTTTTGCACCAGTCCAATCATCCTCTAGGTTATGTACAGGAAAAACAGCCTTGAAGGATTAACATATGACAAAATTTAGGTTTATTCAAACACTCATCAGATAATAATGTGGCTAATATAAAATTGTGGCAGGATCAATTCTGACTGCGATTTTTATTAACTGGATGTTTGGCATATTGACATATCAAAATGGATAAATTATATTTTCAATGTTGCATAAAGACGGGAGTTTGTGCTAGAGTTTTAACCGAAGACCTAAAATAATAAAACTTACCGTACTGTATGAAATTTCTTTCTTCTCCCATCTCGGGTCTTAACAAAGGTTAAACTTGAAAGTCCTTCAAATTAGAAATAAATGTAAAGCTTATTGTGTGTATTGATACACAGCTGCTCCGCACAAATAATTTATAATAATTGAATAAAGACCGTATTGTAACCGAACCTCGTATAACAGCTGTACGACACTGATTTGTGTTTTAATTGCAACAGCACACAAAACATGTTCTGAGACAGTATCTGTTGACAAGACTTCAGACCCCAGACACCACAGGCCTGAGATACGACACCACACTGATCTGTCTCGCACGCTGCAGTCTGTGTGAGCACACATGGTATAACCATCGCCCACTGGGTGAGATGCTCCACACCATCTTGCTGCATTCGGATGCATGTAACACTCGTCAGGAGACCAAGATGATTTTGCTCATCTTAAATACATACAGAGTGCTTGCATGGAAACCCATGCGTTATGTGGAAAGGGCAGAATCCTGAACAAGCATCTAAATATTTCTCTCAGAAGGTCAGTCAGTTTTCTATATCGCTTCATCCTGTTAAGGGTCACGGGGAAGCCTGGAGCCCATCCCAGGACACATAGGACGCTGGGCAGGGGACACCCAGGGTGGGGTGCCAACCCACCACAGGGCCTCTCAGAAGGTGTGGTCAAATTAAGAACCTCAGATTCATCAAAGAAATGACAAACATGGCTAGGTAATCTTTTAGTGGCTTATATATGCACATATTATTCTGCATTTATTTTTAAACAAACCACATGCATAAATATGTGAGGGAAGTACTTTTGGTATTTAAGGGTATTTAAACATTGGTGGGGCATGAGATATTAAAAAAAGGTATGACAAGGTGACTTATTTAGTACAACCTCTCATCCTGGTATAGTATATCCTGCTTAAACAAGTGGTAATGGCAAAAAACATCTTCAAAAGCAATATGTTTAATTCCACAACATTTAAAATATAGCAGTCTTAATTACAAGCACACATGCTTCAACCAAAGACCATTGTGATGTTTCAGTGTTTTTAACTCACATTTTTAAGTTGCTATAATTAATATGCTACATGCTAGAAGAAAAGGCTGACCTGAACAAGTAAAATCATGTAAAAAATGGCCAGTGACACAACGGGATTTAAAATACATTTCATCGCAAGTATTTCTGGAAAGTGATATACTAAATGTAGTCTGCAATTCACAGTGCAATATTACAGACTATTACAGTGCCTCTTTATAATCTAAACTATAATCTTAACATGTTAAAAATCACAATGCATTATAAAATAATGTGCTATGATTTTGCTTTAAATGATTAGTGACTTGTCTTTCCCAGGTTTTGGTAACATCTTATTACTAAGATAACAAAGAGATCTCTAATGCTCAATGTGCAGCAACAATGTGGGAATGAAGGATAAGCGAGGGTTTATCTGTGCACTGTGGGTGGTCCACGGCATGATGAGAACATCATGTCATCCTCCATCTGAGCATGTAGACCTTCAGACATAATTATGAAGAAAGTTAAACAGCACACTGCAGTCATTGACTGAAGGGATTTCAGCCTTAACAAACACCTGTCTTAGAGGTTATTCTTCTGTGGAAATTCATGCGTTGACAGAGGAGTCCCAGCTATCCTTGCTATTGGCTCCCTGGTCAATCAATCACTGTGGATTTAAAAACCTTCCAATAATCAAAGGGTCCATGTGGTTGTAGTAACCTGTGTAAGTAACAACCTTCCTCTTGCCTGAATAGGAGTTAGCAATTATTATCAGGTAATACAACCAGCAGCAGCTCATCTGCAAGTATCTGATAAAATAAGCTAGTCCTTCCCTTTTTTATGTACACAGAAGAAAAGTACAAAAAAAACAACCCAGGGAGGAATGATTTTTCAGTGTTTAGCAAGCAACTTCACATAATTACAGTATATTCCTCATGTGCAGACAGGATGTATGTTCTGTAACTCTCTGTGTTTGTGGGAGTCCTGCATGTTAGCAGAGAATGACAGTCGCATCACGTGTTGTGTAACGGTAGCACCTCAGAGAGAGGATGCTGTCAAAGATAAAACAGGACCTGCTGGCAACAACGAATGGACCCTTCAACCTTGTCTACCCAGTTATACTCTGGACAGGGAACCTCTGTCATCATCAGCGGGCCGTCTCAGACTTCACTTTTTCACACTATTTTCTCCCTCATTTTGTGCTCTACCTAGAGAAGAAAAGATCAACATGCAGCTGAGCAGAACCTTCATTTGTAGCATCCCAAGTGCAATAGTAACTATTGCGATGACAGCAAGGGGAATCTTCAGAGCGTTCCTTTTAAATTGCGTGATTAATCGTTTTTGTGCAAATGGCATTTTTTAAACATCCAGCCTTTACAAAATAATGTCTCCATCATTCCTGTGTAACTGAAGCCAGCCATCAAAAAACAAACTTGCAGATACATGCTTCTTTCTTATTGAGCTGACGTTATACATCAGCATTAGATGTAATCTGTATTGCGAGTGCAGGTATAAGACATCAATATTTGTGCCTTTCATAAACATATTGCAACTGTATACCGTTAACCTTAATTAATACTCATACATGCTACTAATCCTAATATGTTGTAATGTTCTGGGGCGGAAATGACAAAGTCTTGGAGGAGATCATAATTGCCAAGCAAATGCTCCTTTCTCCTGGGAGACAGACTACAGCATGCTTCCCTGTATGTTTACATTTTCTCACACATCCTTGTGACTCAGATGTTGGTAGGGAGGGTTTGGAAGGAGCAATCCTGCTTTCCCACACTAAGATGAGCTACTGTGGACTGTCTGCCGTACACAGCCATTGCTGTGACTGTACATGGGGCTTTAGGTATTATGACCTTGAGTAGGTGTTGTAGTATTGGAGCACGTTTACTCAGTGTGTTGCAGAACTTTGTGGCCTTTCCCACATCTTTTTAGTTAATCACGGGTCCTGTTAAAACATGCCTGCGTGGTAAGGCTGTTCCCAAATCATCCATAATCTTCCGTCTGACTAAGCCAGGGTCAAGACCACAGAGATACCGGCTTTGAAGTTCTGAAGCTTCCATGTCGAAAAGGGTTCTGAAATTACCACCAGAATCCCATTGAGAAACACATAAACTGAATCTGATACAACTGGTCTGGTTAAGTCTGATAAGGTCACAACCTGCAGGAGGACACGCTAAGATTGATAGAAGATTTTTTTTTTGTGGAATACATAATAATACAACTGATTGAAAAACACACAGTAATGGTGGACTGACTGGTGAATCCACCATGACTGGTGAATCCAGTCTGTACGTTATTCCTCAGTTTGTGGGATGCAAAACAATGAGGAGGTGGAAGAAAGATTAGCCAGATCTCACTGAGAACAAAATGACAAACTTCCACTGTCAGGCAGGGCTGGATCACATCAAGACATTTCAGCCAGGTTTTAGTCAACCCTCTTTTGCTATGTTGTGGTGGCTGAGCAGTTAGCATCATTGCTGTGTACCTCTGACATTGGGGGTTGAAATCCCAACTGGTGCTGGTCCCGAGCCCAGATGACATGAAAAGGTTGTGTCAGGAAGGACACCTGGCATGAAAACCTGTGCTAAACCGAGCAGATGCTAAGAGATCTGCGGTGGAGGTTTTCTCATGGGGAGTGGATGAAAGCTGACTGACTGTCAGCTAACATTTACAGTGCTCTTAAAATACTTATAGTGTTTATAATCCCTATTTATATCACTTCATAACAGTTTTAATTCTTGCTGCCATTCCAGAGAGGTCATTTTAAATGAAAACAATCCTAGAAAAACACAACAGTAAAATAATGCCGTACTTACAATGCAGTTATTTTAACATTTTTGGGCATGTCCTGTAGTGAAAAATTGCAGCATAATGACAGTTTTTTAAATAGAAGCAATAAAAATGAAATACTTTGTAGAGCTGCATATTTTGTGGTACCTTTGGAGTGGATCCGTAGTCCTTTCACTGCTCTGGCCAAACAGCTGTGCAGTTTCCAGGGAGGGAAATGCTCTTATTCTCTGTGAAGAGGAGATAATTATCTACACAGGGGTGTCAGCAGCCCTAGGGACTACGTATCAGTCACGTTTTCTTCCTTGAGATGCTTAATCACCAGCAATCACAACCATTCTGTATATCTTAACTAAAATCTCTAGGCCTCCTGTATGTTTTTGTAGGGAGTGTGTGTTTGTGTGAAACCACCAGACTGGCAAGTACTCAGGTCCTGGTGTCATCAGATGGCCAATCCAGAGGTCAGGAAGCCAAACAGCTGTTAAAGTAGTTAGAATGTCAACCAATCAATATGCGCGGTTTATATTTTAACTGGGCTAAATGTTCATGCCACATATATTGCGTTTGTTTAAACTTCAGTATTACTTCCCAGTTACTCATAATAAATTACTGCACGCTCTTGACACGCCGCATTTGTAAACTAAAGGTGCTTAATGTTAGCTGGTACTTAACAGATCAGCCATTAAATACAGTACATGCTGTTTCCTTGGGTGACAGCTGTCAATGTCCCTCAGTATACAGATGTTAAATCAGAAAGGCTTGTAGGAATAAGAACAGAAAGATGTGGCAGACCCCGTCTCAAAAGCCATGAAAATTACTGCCAAATGTTTCCAAATTTTATGTGCGTTCCTTTGAGCCTTAATTATAACCTTACTTACAGTAAGCAAATACTTTATTACTCGGTGACAGAACAAAGACGCCACTGGATGAATTACAGCATGTAAACGGCAAGTAATAAATCTGATGATTTTACCACTCCCCGATACTTAAATTAGTTCTTCATATTTAATCTTTTGTTAATCAATTTATTTTGCTGTGTGCTTCTGATTAGCATCTGCGATACCTTTCATCACAGACTTTCTTCCTTAATCTTTAGAGGTATTGGAAGTTCCTGAACGAGATGTAACTTGCTGATTTTGAAATGCAGTTTAATAGTCACAGTTTCTTCATATGCATGTCTGGGTTGACGCCCTGCCCAGTGTAGATATCCCTGCCCAGTATATACCTTTGCCTCATGTCCTGTTTCGTCTGAAGCAGACTAAAATCCCTGGGACCCTGTCCAGAATTATTGGTTAGAGAATAAATGAACGAATGAATGAATGAGTCTGTATAAACTAGCATTTTTCTAAGTAGATATGAACTTCTGTGGCATTCCAGGCCTTTGAAAGAAGAATCAAAGCTTCACGGTGCCTAATGGAGGGGGTCACACATACGAGAACGTGGAATTTGGCAGAGCACTCCCATTGTCTCGGAAGTCACCATGAACATGTCAGGATTTATGGTCTTACAGGGTTGCAGAGTAGCAGCTGCCCCTGAAATGTGCTTTGTCGCATGCTGTTTGTCTCTTACACACAAACACGATCATGGATGTAATTAAAAGAAAAATGGAATCCTGAAATGCTAACTATTTTAAATGATCTGAGGATGTTGTTTAGTTTTCTTTTGTATTTCCCTGTTGACACTTTGTTTTGACACAATTTGAAAAATCTGCCAAAGAGTATTAACCCCTTCCTTTTCTTGAGAATAAATAATTTATTTAATTTCTTCTACTGTGAACACTAGTGTTAATTTGCCTCACTGGATCAGAACAGGTGTAGAAAAATAAGGATGTCATACCATTTGTCCTAATTCCTCAAATCTGAGACATAGCAGTGATTCATATACAAGTGGAAAAAAGTCCACATAAGGATTCTACTCTCACAAGGAACACTTCTTTATCTCTAATGCAACTCTATGCATTTCAGTATTGAAGGTTAACAATTGCTATCAATATTCAAGGTTGGATGAAGGACACACTGCATAGCTGCACAACTGAATCATATGTGGATGGTCTGGTAAAATCCACCTGTCCATGCAAGGTACACCCTAGACAGGGAGCCAACCCATCACATGACCTGATAAAATACTTTACCTTAATCAATTTGTTCATCTCATATCCACCTTGCCTATAACGTTTATGATGATGGAATAAAAACATCAGCAATGTTGATAAAACCAATAAAAATGACAGTGGGCAATAGCTTTAAAAACAGCAGACCATTTAGGCCGCTACATGCGAAGATCAGTCTCACTCAGATAATATTTAGCAAAACACAGTCACTATATCAGTTGTTAAAGTGATGTACATGTAAGATTTTCGCTGCGACTCCAAGAATGCAAATACAAATTGTATTGACATCATTACTGATAATGGAAAGTGTGGACAAACACAACGATTTAGACACACAGGTACATACAATGTACTGAGCCTATTGCCAAAGGAGATCCAGAGCACTCTGAACCACCTTCCTGGAACATTCCATTGGTGGCTGTTATTGTCAAAAGATAGTTTATTCTAACAAAAATAACACTGGTATGAGTGACCTGCTTAAAGAGTTCAGGCATAAACCTACACAGTGAGTGTCAGTGTTCACGGTGGAGTGCAGTGGATGAACCCGCTGTCAGGCAGATTTGAGAGAGGACTCCAGGATGACTCCAGTACTGGTCATCTGTACCTGTTTTTCATTTGTCTCTGAATCCATTTTTAGAAGTCTGGTTCAGACTTATTCACATCTTTTCACATTCTGCATGCAGCCAACAACTAACGTTCACATTTTTGGGTTAATATTATTACATCGTACTCTCAAAAAGGCATACGGTAATATTAAGCCCTGACAAAACTACTCATATCTGTAGAGCCCATGTTTGGGAGCTATGGGGCAGTGAGAAAGGGCTTATGGTAGAATGAGGGCACCTGCCTGCTGAGGATGGCTTCCCACTAACTATGTGCATGTGGCGGCCTGGCAGGCAAGAGGACCTGCTTTGGAAAGACGCACTGTGATTGGCTGGGTGATACTGAAGCCTGCCAGCCGTGGCTCATGGAAGTCGTAACCAGTATCAAAGTTTAGACAGAAAACTGGATCGCTAACCTGGAAACCCACTGTGCCTCTTCGACCCCGCTGGGGTGCATTTTCACTGAGCTTTTATCAGTGTCTCCAAGACAGAGATGTCTTTGTGTCTGTAAAGAACTTTCTATAAATGATTAACCAGAAAGGAAAGTTCTTAAGTGTCAGTTGAGAATCTGGCTGTTTGCTTATCTATCCAAAAAGAGGCATGGCCTTTATGAAGCTTTGTCAGGGGAATTGTAATGACAGTGGCGATGTGGTCTAGTGGAAAGCATTGCTTTTTTATGGTATTTGCAAGGCCGGATCTCTGCTCTGTTTTGTTTCGGTTTTGAATAACATTCTAAAGCATTCTGAGTGGCTTGTGTCACTCACGCGTCAGTTGGAGTCCATTTCTGATAAACTGCAAGTCGCTGAGAATGAATAATGCAAGGATTATGGCGCTGAGCTTGTCACCTCAGTGTGTGTTTGCACAGACTATGTGTGGCATGCGGTAATTCGGTCGTCATGGTTTCAGTGCTGCAAGTATGCTTTTTTTAGTGTTAGTTAAGGGTCAGCTCAACAGCAAAAGTTGACCTGTCATTACAGAGGAATGCCTTGTGACCTAAATAAGCCTCTTGCTGTTACTGCACTTTGTATTGCAGACAATGAATATGCAGGAATTTGCTGTAAGATAAAGGAATTTCTGGAAACTGCCATTATACATATCAGGGTTCTGGGCCTCAAAGCAGCTGAACAGTTCACTTGCAAAAGCAGCATATCTTTTCCGTTGTCAAGAGTCAGCCATGCCACAGTTCTTTGGTGGTTCTCTTGTAAGAAATAACAGGAGCCCAAAGCCTTTTAACTCTTTTTATTCTATTTGAATGAATGCATTAGTCACCAACCTATGTTCTCACACACAGTTTGCTTGTGTTAGTTCCTTAAAGTGACACTTTCTATTTGTCCATGTCACATTCTCGTTAATGTTTATACAGGAACAAAACACACACACACACACACACACACACACACACACGCGAGCGTGCATCTGTGTATAGTTATCTTAGTTTCAAAATGAGTAGAAAGCTTGGTTCAGAACACTCTGCCAGCAACAGGTGGGGCTTTTGTACATTACTGTGCCATTATAATGAGTAATTATATTTAATAGGTTCTGTCCTGTTTGAAGTATTAAGATGCAGTGCAGAACAAAGGATTTAAAGTGCTTTATGCAGTTTTTACAGGCAGGCTTCTATTTTTTACCATATGGCAGCAGGGCAAACTGTGGAAAATGGGTATTTTTCCACATAATTACTGCCATAGTTGTGTTTAATTATGCCTTTTGTTTTGCTTTAATACTTTAATTGAGGCAGCAATAAATGCATAAACACATTAGCCTTGAAAAACGTTTTATTGGAAAATGCAAAATAACCTAAGCTAATTCAAAGTATTTTGATTGTTATTCTGTAACTCACACATTGCATGAGTGGCTTTGAAAACCAGTGCCACACAAATGTAGCTGGACATTCCACCTCCATCCTGTGGTTCCTTGTGAAATTTGCTTCTGGTCTTAGATAAAAGAGAATGTGCAGACGCTAACGAGGGCACCTCTTGACATTTCTGCCTTTATGCCTAACACGTTTGCTAGGGCCCAAGTGAAGGCCTATACGGTGAAGTTGCACTTCTGTTTTCGAGTTCTGACCCTGCTTACACCCACCAGCCATCGGAAGCAGCCGAAGATTATGAACCCTTTAAAATGCCTGCATACTGTTTTTAGACTTTACATGTATTCACGTTTTGTAAGCAGTCTCAGGGTGATCGATCCAAAGCATTTTGCTAAATGACAAGACAATGTAAAGAATATATTGTTTGTGGCAGCTCAGCAATTTTGATATTTACATACTTTGCAAGTAAAAACTCCACTACTAGTGGTTAGGATTCAGCCTCGCAAACATTCCATGAGCCTCCACTGTCCTTGAAATATCCCAGAATATGCCAAACACAGTTAACTTTTCACTTACATACCAAACATAGATGTGAAAAGGGTTAAACGCTACTTCAGTGGGAAAAGGGGGGAGGTTTCAAGGGGGGAATGCAGATTGCTCATATGTGGCATTTTTAGTTCCTGTTCAAGGGTGCAGCACAATAGCTCTCTCGACCTTGGATGTGTTGCATTTATTGTGGCTTAGCGCCTCTAAGCACGACAGGTTCCGTTCCAGAAATGTTTGTGTTAGCCGGATGTATTTTCTCTTCCGGTTTGGCAGAGGAGGCCTCTGACAAGCAGACCCTTTACTTATTATGTCTTTTTCCTGTTTTTCGACGCAAGAGGACAGAAACGGGGCTTGTAAACGATGGTGTTCCTGTCCGAAGAGGAGAGTTGTCCCAGGCCGGTGCATTCAAGGCCACTTTCCACACAGCTAAAACACCGGGTCCTTAACTCATTTTTCCACGATAAGCATCTGGAAATTTCAGCTGGTAAAATGAACAGGGCCCATGCAGCATTACGCCCTAATCACCACTTCCGCCATTGTATTGTATTCATTGCTCTTGATTTCTCTGTTTGTTACCATTATGTTTTGAAAAACAGGGTTAGACGGTTATTTTTAATCACCGTTTAGTTTTATCGTTGTAAATAACTGATAAAAAATAAACGTGGGAAAAAAATTATATATTTCAGCGCCACAAAAATGCTAAATTTGTGAAGCATTCATTTCTTAACATATCAGTGGACTAGGGTGTCAGTGGACCAGCATGATCCCAGTTGACGACCATGATGTCAGTGGACTAACATAATATTGGTGCGTCACCATGATATCAGTTGGCTAGCATGATGTCAGTGGACCAACATGATACCAGTTGGCCAGCTTAATGTCAGTGGACTAGCATGAT
>JABJVR010000095.1:6443930-6458542 GCA_025773905.1 Chitala chitala
ACCGGTTGGCTAACATGATGTCAGTGGACCAGCATGATACCAGTTGGCCAGCTTGATGTCAGTGGACTAGCATGATACCGGTTGGCTAACATGATGTCAGTGGACCAGCATGATACCAGTTGGCCAGCTTGATGTCAGTGGACTAGCATGATATCGGTGCATCAGTGTGATGTCAGTGAACTAGCATGATATCAGTGCATCAGTGTGATGTCAGTGGACTAGTATGATATCGGTGCATCAGTGTGATGTCAGTGGACAAGCATGGTGTTGGTGGACCAGAATGATACCAGTTGGCTAGCATGATGTCAGTAGAGTAGAATGATGTCAGTGGGCTAGCACTGACATAGCTCCTGTTGAGTCATCTGCTGCCACCAGCTGTGAATTGTTCCTACAGATCTGCTGCTTCTTTATCATGGACAGATCATCAATACGATTTATCATCAGCCTTCAGTTTTGAATTGCAGTGTTGTATGCTGACTTTTAAAATGAAACCAGCATTTGAAAAACATAATTGAGGGTTGGGGGGGGGCTTCCTTACACGGGGCATGTCTGTCATCCTGAGTTTAGCATAATAATTAACAGTCTGTCTGTGACTCTCCGTCTGCCTGCTGTCCTACACAACAGCTCTACTGGTCTAATTTCATTTCGTCGTTACTTTGACATGAACCAGGTCCTTCCCTACAGATTTTATGTTTTAGTTTTTGAGGGTCAAACACGAGCCCTTGGGATTGTCCTTGTTTCCACCCCTTTATGGCACCACTGACATGAACTGTAAGAAGGACTTAGAGAATCTTTCAAGGTACTGACACTGAAGCCAAAGAGAATGATTTTTCTAGAACAATAAGAAGTAAAAAAACCTGTCCTGGGATAAGGTCATTTAAAATATGTGACCACTTGAAATACTATGAAATACTAAAATGTTTGCTTCTCACTGGATAGAGCAACAGAGCAACCGTGTTTCATTTTAGACCATCGGGAATGTTTGCACATTAAATAAAGGTGTAGAGGGAGGCCACATTATATGCGAAAATATGTGATCATTTAAGCGGGAGGGACATCAGGTTTACAGCAGGTAGTTTTGTGTTTTCTGTACACAATCCACCCATGTTAAGTCTGAGAGCCCTATAGCTGCCTCTGCTGAATTAGCAGAGGTAATTTCCTGCATCTGACAGCCATATGTGCACTGTAGTCCTTCTTACTGATTCTTCTGCATCTGGGTCAGCTACTGGCATCTAGAGTCATTCCAGTGGATCTTTGGTCATGGGAGTCACAGTGCTTCTCACATTTTTTATCCTATTCTACTTCCCAGCGGTCAAGGACGAGGGAAAGTCATGTGTGACCGGACTCCTTTTCCTGTTAATTTTGGTTATTTTGAATACAGTTGAATTGGTTTTGCGAAGGTAAATATTGTCTGCCAGTTTTCCTTTTGCAAATTGCCTGATCACAATGAGAACCTGCCTGTAGGGTCCTACAACCTATCAGTTTCAATATGGCCTAAGCAGTCAGCTAAGTGAGACTGAAAACTCCCCGGGGCTGAATTATCAAGGTTTAGTATTGCCTACTTTGTAATCTGCTTTGATGATCTGTCAGGTGCCTGTCTGCTACCAGACACTCAAGGTGAGAGTCACGCGGCTCTTACCATCAGATTTTGCTCTAGTTGAATCAGATGAAGTGCTGTGAATCAGAGGGGCATACGTCGACCATAGGCAGTCTCCAGGCAGACAAGATTGCAACTGAAGCAGTTTGGTGTAGATGACAAATCAGGTGTGAGCAACTGCAGGTGGAAATCATGCATTGAGACTCCAAAGCAGCACTAATAAAACAATTCCATGCTAATGAAAAGACACTGAAGACTGAGTACTGCTGATCTGTCTGCAGATGGCCCTGCCAGGAAATTAACTGTCCTTATCAGCAGCTCCTCTTTCAGGTTTTAAAAGACTGCTTCTTGGGTTGGTCTCATTAGCTGAGCTCCGCTGCAGTAATGTTTCACTCCTCCTATCTGCACACATCCTTTACTGTTGTTAACCCCTTATCCATTTTAGTACTGAGAAGATCCAGAGGACGAAGAACGGGGAGTGAAGCAGACTACATCCAGGAAGGGACCTTGGTTCACTGCAGAATAAACAGGCATTCCCAAAAATAAGAGAAAACCACATGCTCGTCATTCACACTCCATATCTTTAAAATGTGGGAGGATATCCTCATTATGATGGCCAGACAGCATCAATGCAAGAAACGCAGCACATCAGGGTCAGGATACAAAGCCTGGTTTGAGAAGATACTTGTGCCACTATGCAGCTATGAATATCACCTTATATAAATATAAATTGGCGTGGTGGTTAGCACTATTGTCTCTCACCTCCAGGCCTGGGGTTCGCTTCCTGCCCTGGGTCTGTGTGCGTGGAGCTTGCATGTTCTCCCTGTGCTTTGTGGGTGTTCTCCGGTTTCCTCCCACAGTCCAAAGACATATATGTTAGGTTGATTTGTGTTTCCAAATTGCCAGTAGTGTGAGTGTGCCCTGTGTTGAGTTGGCACCCAGCCCTGGGTGTCCCGTGCCCTATGTGCTCTGGGATGGGCTCTAGGCTTCCCCTTAACATGAGAAGCTGTATAGAAGATGACTGACTGACTGACACATTATATAAAGATACATCAATTACAGAAATTATCAACATAAATGTAGAGTAGGTGAAAAAGTTCATCTGAAATTCAGCAATTATTTGAAACAAGTTTTTTTTTGTTGTCTGTCAGGGAAATGAAATTACGAGACACAGGATATTTGACTCAACAGTCCAACAATTTGTCCGGAGCGCACCAGCACAGGGGTTTTATTATACCGAAAGTCCGTAGGTTCTGTTTCCACCATAAACGCACAGAGAATAGTTACGTGACTCATGTGCTCTGCACAGTACTCTATTGTTTAACTTGAAGAGCAAATTAACTGCTGGCAGAGTAAAACAGTGAGACAAAACGACATTGGCTTTACTTAGATGTTTCTAAAAACCCTTGGCATTTGACTTTTTTTAAAACAAACTCCATGCAAGTCACGTAAGAGCATCCTTTCTGTTATTACAAAACATAGGTAAGTTGTTTGAACAAGTTTAATATGTTCAGTGTATTGTGCCAACCAGTTTAATTTCTATATAAAATTGGAAGCCAATCATAATCTCCATCCGTAGTCTACCCACATCCTAGTCAAAAATCACACCACATTATGGGTTACGTACAGGGCAGTGGTAGCTGTGGACGTGGCACTGAGCTTACACAATCAGCTCTTGCTGATTTGCAGAACCGCACAAAAGAACGTTGCCTCAAACATAAGGTCCAGTTAAAAACGGGCCTCCTGAAAGCCAGGCCGGTCTGCTGCATTAATCACTTCCTTTTCACTTTCCAACAAAATTTAATTAGGTACATGACATTCGCTGGAACAAGTTTGATTTAGCGAGTAAATTAACTGAATCTTTTCTGTGCTGCCATTGGCTGGTGTTGTGCTCCCCACTCAGGTAAGTGAGTGGAACTGGGGCACAGCGTGACCAGAGGAGAGGCTCCGACAAGCTCCTGATAAGGACAATTAATTTTCTGGCAGGCCCAGTGGTCCCACTTTCTGTTCGAACCTCATCAGGAATCTCCAGGATGTTTCTTTTATGCACACCTATTGGGACTCTTGTTTTTTCTGAGCCCTTGTAAGGACAAACAGCAGCACAGCAGGGTAGTTTCAGCAGGTCATACAACAAGCATTCCAGCTGCTATTTACAGAATAATTGACTAGTGACCTATTCGTTGGACTACGGTTTTTATAAATTGGTGGGAGACAGAAAAGAAAAACTGGTAAGAACTGTTCATGCTTCTTCCCTGTCTTTCACACTCTCCTATTTCTTCAGCTATTGCTACAAAAAAATTTTTGTACTTAAATTGTTAGCTGTTCTGTAAGCTCTCAGCAGACCTTTGTAAGTGTCTACCTCACAGCAGCTATAACAACACAAATATCAGACTCTTCCCAAGTTTGAGGTGACAACAAAACATAACGACTGTAGGAAAGAAATCTTGTAAAACAGTTACTGCTGAACTTATGATGTAAAGTAACGGTGCGTTGCTTTAGCAAGCAGCCCATCGTTTCTAGTTTGTGTTGTGCTGTTATAAAGAGTAACGGGCCTCATTATTAAACATTACACATTCCTTCCTGCTATTCACTGGGCTCCTTTAGTTCCTTCCTTTCACCAGCTAACAAGCAGCTGAGTTCAGGCAGCGGTTCCTCATGCTTCGATACTGCGGTAAGTATTCAGCAGCTCTTCATTGATACACTGCTCTGCTGGGTTCAATCAGAACCTTTTTGTGTAAATGAGCGAGAAAAATAAGTCCAATTTTCTTCAATTTTCTGCACACACGCACCTGATGTACTGTCTGTTTGTTTCATGATTTTTTTTTTGGAGAAATTCTCCAAAAGGAGCTTTCTTAGCTGATAATTAGACTTATAGTACATTCATATTAAGCAAAAGTCTTGTAATATGTTTCATTTTGTTACACATGAGGACAGTAGTGTGTCAGATCTTGAGGGGCCTGGCAGACATCCGGCTGTAACACCTGGCTTTGTGTTTCCTGATACCTTTTGCGTTCTTGACCTGTGGTGTAGCATTTGATACTGTTAATCATAACGCTGCAATGAAACAGATGGTAAAGTCGTAGAGTTGTTTCAAAGCCCGCTTTGATATCCTAGACTGTACATAGTTGAGTTTTATAAATCAATATTGCATGGTGTACTGTATATACATGAAAATTTTCTCTAACATAACAGAGAATCACATTAAAATCATTTGAGATTAAGACAAAAAAAAAACTGTGGAAAGTTTACAAGTCAGTAAAGATAGAAAACTGGCCAAAGGTCTGAATACTTCAGCAAGGCACCGCGCAGAGCTGGAGGCTTCTGCCCTGTGTCTTCCGGTGTGAGATGCTACATGCTGCAGATTTTACAAACAGATTGACTCACTGAACAGTGAACTGCTGTGGTCTGGGAAGTACCAGGAACTTTTGATAGTGACTTTTAATATTGTTTGGCAAAGTGTTATATTACTATTACGTCTATGTTTGTAACATAATTGTAGCTTATTTGTTTTGCCTCCAAGGTGTTTTACAGTATTTTAAGTTTTGAGGCCATGTTTTTAACTGCTGTGCCACATGCTGTAACTGAGATAAAACTTACATGAATAAATTCATGTGTAATAAATTCTGCGGATTAATTATGGAAATGGGTAAATTACATGTGTAACTTACATAAAAATGTACTGTAGAAAATACTCTTCCGCCTGTACCTTTTTAAATCTTTTTATTCTGTGTATAATTTAAGATGATCAAAACTTTATATGTCATCCCAGAGGTAAAGTATCGTGACATCGTGTATCTGTTTACCAAGAACATGTATGCTGAAGTTTGAAAGCCTGGGTCTTGACAGCAAACCCCACTGTTTTATCCAAAAATCTGTAAAAATTCAGTCTAAAACATTGTGAGAAGTTACTGCCAGGTAGTGTTATTATAAAATAAGACCTTTCACAAGAAAACCAAGACATTTGTCATTATTTTCACGAATAAAATTAGACTCAGTTATTCACCATAAAATAAACTGATTTTAGGAAGAAAAGGAAGCCAGCAAGCTTGAAATTCCATTACCAATACAAGCGAATTACAGAAGTTTGCTTTTTCGTTGGAAAATAATGACTTCCCTAGAAATGTGTATTTAAAATCTCACTATGTTATACATTAGGCTGTTTATGTTTCACAGAATAGACTGTTTCTGTTGTCTGGAAAACTGCAAAGTTCCTGCAGAAAAATCCCTTCCGAATATTCCATACCAGCTGTGAGCTGAAAACTCGTATTTCAATTTAACGGAAGTCAACGACCTGAGTGAAACACAAGCCGTAAAATCTGAGGACTTTGCGACCTGGTGAATCAGCATCCTGTGTGGTTTAATCTCACAGCTGGGCACATTAGTCAGCCACATGCCTTCTTGATAGGCTTGTTACTAAGTCTACCAACACGCTACTATAATCCATTTGCAATATTGTATCTCTGTATGGGGAAAAAGCATTACCCAAGATGCTCTTTAATCAGTGTTTGTGACTGTGTGACACCATCAGTTATACCAGCAGATGAGGGTTGAGGGAGATCAAAAGCCCTTTCCCTTGTGCTTATGTGCTTTCTCAGGCAGTTCTACTTGCACGGCATTCTTGTTTTGTAACAAATGAAGGGAGTTGAATAAATGCTGAAATTAAAAAGGAATTTGTGACAGTAGCATTTAAGACAAGAAACCCAAAGAAAACTGCAAACTCCTAAGCCTCATGCATTAATACATCAGTGGATAATACAGACAATAACATCAGCCATGTGGGACACAGGCCGTGTAGTGTAAGTGTTCTCAGTGTGAGTGTGTGAAATCCTCCCTGATCTGTGTTACCTGGCGCACTCCTTATTTGCCAATGTTTACTGTTAGCGCAGCATTGCCACGGTAACACTGTTTTTCTATTGGTGAGGATGAACCATAAACTATAAGCAGAGGACAGCGGATTATATAACACAGTCGTGGCAATTACATCATGTCAAATGACATCAAATTGCACAACTGCAAAAAGCAAAGAGCTGTGGGGTACATTACAGTTTTGGTTTCAGTTAGTAATATTCACGTGATTTGCTTATTCAGCTCGTATTTTTGTAGCAGTTTACTCCATGAAGCTGGGATGGAGGATGATTATGACACGGATAAATCTTAGAGCTGTAATTATTATAACAACTGCTTAGTAGTTATTGGTTGATTGTTTTGTAACATTGTTACTGAAAAGATTTGCTCTTCAACACAAACAGCTGGATGGGTTCGTTACTGTGTATATTTGTACATATTTCTCACTTCTCACAGAAACGTGGGGGGGTGTAGGATACATGAAAGAAACGATTAGGTAGACCTACTGTAATGCAACATATGGGGACCTTATGGTAATTTGCTGAGGTGAGGTTTGCTATAAGGTTATGGATATGTGTTCCTCGTATTCATCCTCAATCTCTAAGCAGACCGTAGTGTGTGCCTGTATTTTTGTCACATTTATCCACATCTGCACAGATCACCCATGTCAGCCTATGTCACTGACCATCATGGTTCACCGTCACACTCATACGCAATTCTAACTACGCTGCGTTTCCTGTACCATATTGCGATTCATTGAAGTTTTTTTCAGTGTTATTTTTTCAGTCTGCTAGACTAGCAATATATAGTGTATGCTTTAGTGCCGATGTATTTATATGTTGAAAACAAATGTTAATGAAACATTCCAGGGTCTGCTTGAATTATTTGACACCTGCCTTAAATTCCCAGGCTAATTAAAAATGAAAAACTCCTTTGACAGGTTGAAGAAAATCAATATAAAAATTTCATTAAGCATAAGCAAACAATAGCAATAAAAATCTATGAGTACAATAAAATAGATGGTCCAGTAAAGAGACATCTGATGCTTGTGTATATTATCAAATCCTTTGTATTCATATCATTTAATGTATACAGTAATAACTAATGTAGGACAGGAAAGTAGAAAAGATTAGTGTGCTTCAGAGTCCAATGGCTAAATGAATATAAAACCTAAATAAACCACAGTGCACTAACTCCAGTGTTCTTCTAGTCTGCAACAGTTCATATATTCTTGTGTTCTACCTCTCCAAGAGCAGCAAATTTTAACTGCTGTCTAATGATAATAAACTGAACTCACTTAAAACATGAGCAGAATTGATTCATACCCCACACTCTGTTTCAGATAAGTTGAGTGATGGTTGGGGTTCCTGAGGACTACTTGTGGCATGCCTTCATCTCAACAGGGTTTGTGGAGAAAGCAGGGAGTGGAACTACGTAGCTGGAGATTGAGGGAAAGGAAGCCCTGGGCATGTGCTCTCCACTGTGCAGGCACCTGCAGGGCATAAATCATGTGATGTATCGAGTAACAAGGCGAGAGAGCCTCCCTCGTTACACACACACACACACACATGCGCATGCACGCACACACACAGATGTGCGCATATCGTCTGTTGTAGTTCCTTCTATGCTATCGTCGTGTCTGGCTCCAGTTTCACCTCCATGCTGAAGATATGCTTTGATATGGGAGCACCGGCCTGTAAGAGAAGCTCGTCCATCTCTTGTGACGGTGATTTACACGAGGACGCTAGACAGGTGACGTGTCGTGGCCTCCACTCTCACACCCAAATTGACATGTCACCATTCAGGCTAGCAGGTGACCGGCATGCAGAAATAGGCAGTGACCTGTTACCGTCTGAAGGCAGGGAATTAAGCAAGAGGCTCAGAGGGCAATTGGTAACATCTATTTTGAAACATAAGTATGAGCATTCAAGGCATGTCTTTTTGTGTCCAGCTACAGTAATTGAAAATATTTAAATGCGCTCCTTTCTTGCCCGCAGATGTGCTATGGGTGTAAATGAGGCTAATTAAATGCATAATGTATATGAAAACGACGTGACAAGAAAAACAAGAAAATCGTGTCTTGGGTCATAGCATACGTTCGTCCGAATTGCAGGCCCTGTGTTTTACTGCGCTGTACAAATACTGAGGGTGGGGTTGTTATGTGCAGCCATGTGACGACAGAAGAAGAAGGCGACCCAGGGACTCTGTTTAGATTTTTTAAAAAGTCAGAAGAAAGTAAAACTAACCCTCAGTCAAAAAAAAACTGGAAAACCAATGGAAGTAAGAGACAGGTATTAGCGCTTCAGGCACAACTACTGAAGAACCAGAAAGAAAGATGGACACACGTATAACATTTAAAACAAAGAACAGGTAAGACTAACAGATAAGTAACGTGATAAAGCAAAACAATATACCCACTTAACAAACTGCCAGGCCATACATTCAAGAGCTCATAATCCAAGTAACACAAACGCCAGCTCTGGTGCTACATACAACCACTGCACAGGGACAAGTGGTGTCTAATGTGGCAACAGAGACATTCTCAGATAAGTGCCCTTCATATAGAGCAGCTGAAGGCAGCTTGCAGCTGAAGGCTGAGCTTCCTGTGACCTCAACACTGAGAGGTCAAGTGCCCATGGGAAAGACTGTGAACCTCTTGTGCTACAGTAAAAATAAGTACTCTTAAAGAAAGCACAAACATAAGGCATATTAATCTCGCACATAAAAGTGTCAGCTCTTTAGCTACATAAAATATGAGAGCACACACAGAAATACACCAGCAGGGCATTGGATCAAGCCCAAGAACGCAAGTATATGATATGTTAGGAAGGAACTGGCAGCCATGGTTTAACAGGAAATGCACTAAATTATTATTTAAATTAAATTATTAGCAGGAGCTAACAAAATGTCATCCAGTTTAAACAAGTGAAAATCTCTCAGAGTGTACATGTATTATTTTCAAACTCGCAAAAATAAATATGGATGAATTTAAAGGTACTTTTAACAGCTCTGACATTTGTGCTTGAAAACAAAGCTTACTTTGCAGCCTTGCTGTTTTGTTCTCCTGTTCAGGTTTTTGAGAGTCTGTATTAAAAAAAAATCTTGTAAATAAAAAAAGCTCCACAAAGTGGTTTTGGAAAATTTCAGCTGCAAGTGGTATGTATAATGGAATATGAGCCAGCCAGCATCAGTATAGCACAATAAGAAGAACACTACCCTCGTGAAAGAGTGAAAAGAAAACAATGTTATTTCCCAGTTTGGCAGCCTGGGGCAAAGAGACTTCAAAAGGACCATATTCAGAGAGAGGTTTAGCTGCTTTTCAAAGCATTTTTGACCTCAATTTTCTCAGTCCCCTATAAGCATGAAAAGTCCTCGGATTTACCCTCATTAAAATTCTTGAATTAAGTCTTAACATCAGACACATTTGGTGGTCAATTAAAAAGAAAATACAACGTACAACTTAGTTTTGGACTACTTTAATCTGTCAAGATTTACAACCAGCTATTCTAAATGGCAACAATAAAGATCATCCATCCATCCATCCATCCATCCATCTTCTATCGCTTATCCGGGATCGGGTTGCAGGAGCAGCAGTTTAAGCAGAGATGCCCAGTCTTCCCTCTCCCCAGGCACCTCCTCCAGCTCTTCCAGGGAACACCGAGGCATTCCCAGGCCAGTCAGGAGACATAGTCCCTCCAACATGTCCTGGGTCTTCCCCGGAGCCTCATCCCAGTGGGACATGTCCGGAACACCTCCCCAAGGAGGTGTCCTGGAAGCATCTGAAACAATAAAGATTAATTTGACAGTAATAAATAAATTGCACTGCTGTACACAAGTTTGTATAAACGATACAATGAAATCGCTGCTCTTGTATATTACAATCTGTATGTGTTTCTTTACAATATATTCGGGAATTATTCTGTATGTTTTATTTCACCCACTAGAGTCTAAATTCTAAATTAACTCTACATTGCACCAAACATGTAATGTCACAAAAAATAAAAAAATAATAAAAAATACATATTGCTATTAATGCACATTTTACTAGAAAAACTAAGCACAGCTTTAGGTAGAAAAAAGATCACACTATATTGCCATACATTACCTAACACATTCAGAGAAAAAGCACCTATGCTGTCCCTTTTGTAAACTTTCCTTCATGTTATTCAGCTTCAACTTTTCTATGCTCACAGCAGCATTTGATTTCCAGCAACATTTGATTTGAACCAATGACAAGGTGGGTCACAAAGCATGTTTACTGAATCACAACACCGCCTGCTGTTTCCTCTGCAGCCCTACAGACAGTGGCCCCGGCAGCCTGTCACAGCTCTCGGGGCCCCGCGTCTCCTAGGAGAGCACGGTGAAGTTCACTCTCTTCGTGCCACCACCTGGAGCTGGAGAGCGTGACTGACCTTCACACTACTTCAGTATATTTAACCTTTGACCCTCACCGAGTTCCAGACAACCTTGTCTGAGAACATGCAAAGGAAAAGGGACCTACAGAAGGTTGGACCATGGAGTCATCGTGAGATAAATAGAACATTGTTATTGGATGACGTTGTTTGTTACATGGAAAGAAAAAACACGTCATGCTTTGAATGAGAGTGGAAATGACATCAAAAGACATTTTCCATTCAAATATAGACAGTGCTGTCCTGTAAACCCATAATGATTCTAAAATGTTTTCATTTTTGTTACTTACACAAAACAAAGTAGTCCAAAAGAGAGAATATCAGAGGATGTTTAATACTTTGATTTTTCCACAACAAAATAATTGATAAAAGACAGACTGCCATATGTAATGCTCAGCCAGGAACAAAAGGGAGGTGTCGATCCAAACGCAGAGCGTAAATGTCCCAAAACAGAGTCAAAACATCAAATCCAGGTAGAACTACACACTAGCTCAGCCTTTTTTTTGGTTTTCCAAGAAAAGGGTTCATCAAGATTCTTGTCATTTCAATAGATTATTTTTTTGAAATAGGACCCCACAGAAACACTCACTGAGATCAAATTCTCACCACAGATTCAGAGCCAACGAGAGTGAAAATTTCACCAGTTCCTATCATTGTTTTTTCAGGTACCTCAGCTCTTTTGATGACACCCTCAGGAGAAGACTGCTACGTTTTTCATGGAGACATATCACCAGGTCACAAAAAAAAACATTTAAATTACCACTCAACAATTTATAATCATTAAAGTGTATTGAATTAAATCAATCAAAAACTCATCAAAGAAAGAAAGCTGCACCTGTAGTTGAACTGTACTTAACTAAAGGGACATATATTCATTTAATCTGTTCTGACAAGTAACAGTTGCTACAAAAAGACGAATGGCCTGTTACGCTTAAATATGGTCTACCCAGTTACCATAGCTACATTCAAACTCAAATTCAAATTTTGTCACGTACATACACAGTACAATATGCAGTTAAATGCATTTTTTATTTTAAAGTTAAAAAATTTATGCTAAGAAAATTCACAAACTAAAAGTTAGAATTGTAATAAATAAAAAATAGACTGAAAAATAAGATTACAGGTAACATAGAATAGAAATGAAATTATTTAATAACAAAAGAAATTTTTACAATAAAGTCTAAAAAGCACAGAAATATAAAAATGTAAAAGCATAAAATACAAAAATAGTGTAGAATAGCAGTATTTCAAACTGGGAGTATGAAGTGATGTGTATGGGTCAGCAGCAGTGTGATTGTCCATGGCTTTTTATTTCTTACCTACAAATGAAATGTGCAAACTCGAAATGTGCAAAAATGCATAACATGCATGAGATGTGCTACACCATGATTCTAGTTTTTTTAGAATTTATGGTGTGTATGTGTGTGTGTGTGTTGTGTTGGCAAGACAATTAATAGTCCTTGGTGTTCTGGTTAATGGTAAGAATGGCCTGAGGGAAGAAGCTTCTCCTCAGTCTGTCTTGGCCTTTAGGGAGCAGAAGTGCTTCCCTGACCATATCAGAGAGAAGAGCCCATTGTTTGGATGGCTGAGGTCCTTCTTCCTGGCTCAGTTCCAGCATCACTTCCTGTAGGTGTGCAGCTCAGGGAGCTCAGTTCAGATGATGCGCTCAGCTGATCGCACCACTCTATAGAGCCCTTCTGTTCTGCAGTGTGCTGTTCCTGACCCAGGATATGATGTTTCCCGTCAGGATGCTCTCTGTGGTGCAGGTGTAAAAAGTCCCAAGCACCTTCGAGGGCAGTCTAAAGTCCTTCAGACATCTGAGGTGCTGAAGAACCTGATAAGCCTTCTTCACTATGGTGTTGATGTGACAGGACCATGACAAGTCCTGTGTGATGTGAACACTTACGTACCAGAAACTCTCTACTCTCTCCACTGGGGTCCTGTTCATGACAAGGGGCTGGTAGCTCCTCTCCTGCTTTGTGCTGAAGTCCACAATCAACTCTTTTGTCTTGCTGACATTCAGGAGACGGTTGTTCTCCTGGTACCAGTTCCCTAGGCATTCAATATCCTGTGGGTAGTCCTTCTGATCGTTATCAGAGTTCATGTTGCTCATATTATTTAAAAAGAAATAGTTTTAATGAGCATTGAGCGGAAGTGCATTTTTTGCACTTACTAGAATGGTCTTTGTGTAACTTCCTTAGAAATTCATCAAAAAATGAAGAACGGCAAAAATGTGACTGCATGACATGTATGAATTCAGACACAGTTGCAGTTTTACATTTTCTTCTTCTTCTTCTTTTGGCTGCTCCTTCTAGGGGTCGCCACAGCAGATCATCCTTCTCCATACCAACCTGTTCTCTGCAGCTTCCTCTGTCACCCCAACCTCTCTCATGTCCTCCCTCACTACATCCATGAACCTCCTCTTTGGCCTACCTCTTCTCCTCCTGTCTGGCAGCTCCATCCTCAGCATTCTTTTCCCTATATACTCTGCATCCCTACTCTGCACGTGTCCAAACCATCTAAGTCTCGTCTCTCTCACTCTGTCCAAACTGTCCTACCTGTGCTGTCCCCCTAATATGCTCATTTTTAATCCTGTGCAATCTCGTCACTCCCAATGAAAACTTCAGCATCTTCAACCCTGCCTCCTGCCTCCTGTCTCAGTGCCACGGTCTCCAGCACATACAACATAGCTGGTCTCACTACCATCCTATAAACCTTCCCTTTCACTCTTGCAGCTACCCTTCTATTGCAGATCACTCCTGACACTCTTCTCCACCCACTCCTGCCTGTACTCTCTTCTTCACTTCTCTAGTTACAGTTTTACATTTAACCACAAAAATATTTAATTATTATATATTATATTGAGAAATTTATTATTTAGAAGCATCAGTTTATAGGAACAGATTATTGTTGTTGACAGGTCAGATATTAATGCCAATAAATACTAAACAGCTCCCAGTTCAATTTTTTTAAATATCTACTTTGTGATTTCACAAAAATTGAATACATTCATTCACATATCAAATTATCATTGAGAAAACACAGTAATTCTCAGCTCAAGAGATTTAACTTGACACTCAGTACATCATGTGTGCATGTTCTCCTCATTTCTGTGTAGAATTCCACAGTCCAAACTCATAGACCTCAGTGACCCGGGAGCTCCATGTTCCCCTCGGCATGTTAGCCAAGTGCTTTGTGTTTGGCTGGCACAAAGGCCTCCTGTGAACAAGAAATAGATGTGTTTTGAAAGAAATAATAAATTAATAATTATTGATATTTGCTGTTTAAAAAGTTTCCCAAAATTCAGGTTCATGACAAACACTGAAAAAAATTAATTTGAATTATATTTTATGTAGAAAGTGATTGAAGAATATAATTTGATACACAGTATAATAATCTGTGCACTGGAATGAAGCGATAACACTTAAATATCTCTTTTCAGTTTAAAATGACACTAAATTTATACCTGCACCTATTTCTAGTAAAGCAACAATTTAGAATCTGTGATATAATCAACAGTGCTGTTTCTGCATATCCTGTCATTCTTGGCAGGGCTGGATTGGTAATCTGGCACACAGAACATTTTTTCAGCAGGCCAACTCACTTTGGAAGAGATATAATGTGTTATTTATATATTTTGGCCAAGGACTGGCCCATCATGCAGGGACAGTGGCCCATTGGTTTGTCTTCTATACAGACAATGTAACCCCAGTGTGTGTGTGTGTGTGTGTGTGTGTGTGTGTGTGTGTGTGTGTATA
>JABJVR010000095.1:6458642-6488225 GCA_025773905.1 Chitala chitala
GGCGCCCCACCCTGGGTGTCCCCTGCCCTGCGCCCTATGTGCTCTGGGATGGGCTCCAGGTTTCCCCGCGACCCTCATCAGGAATGAGCGGTTAAGATAATGGATGGATAAAGTTTGAAGAACACGCTGAAAGGTTTATGAGCGTGTAACACGGTTTTCTGGCTCGTCGTGAGCTGTAGCTGTGTAACACGCTGTGATGCAGAGACGCACCCGTTCATCCATTGTTTGTGTGTTCAGATGGGCCCCTGATGGTACCCGTCTGCAGCCTCCAGCGGTTCTGTGCAGCACTGCCTGTGCAGAACGTCAGTGTGTTCTCATCCCGCTAGAGTGTACGTGTCAGTTATCGCCAGCGATGCTGAAAATGTTGTGCTGGACATTGTAAACTTAAAAAAAAAAAAAAAAAAAAAGTGATAATGTATTTAATTGTTATTTTTATGCAGCTGAAATGCTAATTAGTATGCTGTGGAAGACTGGATGTTTTTAAAAAATTGTCAGTTGCTTTCTGTGATACAGTAGCTTTGAGATGTTAACTGTTAAGCACTTCCTGTTGCATCTGTTGGAGATTTAGGGGGGGGGTTGAAGACAATTAATTATTTTCTCCTTGTCCCTCCTTGGCATGGCTATTGTTTCTTGCCACAGATGACCTTTCTAAGTGTTATTGCTTATTTTAAAACTCTTGCAGGCTTGTCTTGGTTTACAGCTGTCCAGCCTGCAGTGTGTTGATTAGAGAGCATTTCCCAGGTGCTGGCAGGATTCTCACGGCTCTGCATATTTCTGAAAGGTTCCTCCCTGGCATCCCTCCCTTGACATTAGCAGTGCAGTGGACTTTTAAAGCTGTCCAACCGTTCAAGTTCAGTTGAGTCATCTAGCAGATTTCATTCATATTCCAAAACTTGCCTTTCAGGAATTGGTTGTTAGCTTTTGATTTTTGAATTCTATCCGCTTTGAACTGCCTTGACTTAAAAAATTAAAATGCACTCATTGATTCCACCAGCTTCAGTGCTGTGCTTTTAAGCAGTTAACATTTTTTTTTCTTTCTTGCACTGTAAACCTTTGTATCCACATATAGGTTCAGTGAGCATGCAGGTCAGACAAGGTTAGTCACCTTGCATATTGCACAAGCAGCTTGAAACCAAATAGGAGGCTAATGTGTTTGCACTTTGCCCTTTTAGACAGTCCCACACATTAATGTCCACATAACTGATGTTGGAATGTATATGGGGTCTAAAAATTAACATGTTCTGCTTTTGTTTTGGTAATAACATTGGAGTTTAACTTTGGCATGGTGACATACCATAAAATGGCTGTAAATTTTCTTGTTGGATTGATGCAGAGTTGAATGACTGACATCAGGTGGCTCTGATCTTTTACAGCGGCTTTCTTTTCCCCAGGCTTGTGTTCAGAGATTTGGTGCAAAGAGGGGAGGGGCGAGATGGTCTGGGACACTGGATGTTAATGTTTTTGTGAATGGTGTTGAACAGGAGCCAGTTTGAAGTCAACTGTGTGTTTTTTCTGATATGACAACCTTGTGTGACTACATTCTGAACAAGGGGTGAATAAAAATGCATTTTAATGCCTGCTTTAATGCTACTGGTCTATAGAATACGGATTTGTGATTATTAAAAAGTGTGTGTGTGTGTGTGTGTTAGTCAAAACAAAACTGAAATTGTCTACATATGGGAAAAAGGTGAGCATAATGTAGGCTTTCCAATGTGAGGCATAAATGTTGGCCAGATTAACTTTTTGGATGATACTGAATGCTTACTGGTGCATTTTGTGCATGTGGTACAGACACGAGAGAATAAGAGAAATGTATTGACACAGTACAATATTGTGATTAAACCTTTCGCACTCTTAATGTATAATCACAACTTGTATTACAGTAGTCTGAGTAATATTCTCCATAGTTCTATGGTGGGTCCATGACTGTTTGTAATTATGTACATTTGAATTTATACCAAAATGGTAAATGTATATGTTGGACATGTAGTTGCGCTACATGTCTATGTAGTTATATGTGGCAGTTGCCCATAAATGTATATCCATTCCAAGTTCTTCAGTTTTCTTGCGTTTGTTAACTGAGTCGTTATTTATTGTTGTCAGGGTATACTAACATAACCTGCTACCCATTATTTTCTTTAAATTTTTTTAATTCACTTTTTACTTTTCCCTTTGAAAACAATTGAAAACGTTTACTGTCGAGGAAATTTTAGTTTTTCTGGCGAGTTGGGTGCGTAACCTGCATTTGGGGAAGGTTTGTGTTTTTGGTGTGTGTGCTGCTATGATACTAAGTGGCAGGGGTGATCTGGGTGGTACCTGTACCATGGTGGCACTGACACTAATGACTGCTTGGTTACAGGGGTGGTGGACGTTGCACGGAGGAGCCCTGTTGCGTGCTGGTTCAGCTCAATGCTCTACTGCTTTGGGGGGGCTGTACTGTCGGGGGTCATGCTTGCTGAGCCCCCCGTGGCACCGCTCTCCAACAACAGCAACGTGCTGCTTGCCTCCCTCGCTTGGTAATGTCTGTGGTGTCTCTCAACTTGACTTGTATGAGAATGTGGATGTTTCATTACTATTACAGTTACTCTGTAACAATGTTACTATAGTTTGTTTATGACAGGATGATGCATTTTTACTATAGAAAGGACAATGATGTAAAATGGCTACCAGCATCCCTCTGTATCCCTCCTTTTCTTGCTTTTAATGTGTTCTCCTTGATCTTGTGTGTTGTGGTCTCACAGTAACGTTTCCAGGGATTATTATGAGAGAGCCACTGTTTCATGGAGTTTGAGTAATTTTAACTTTCTGTAATGAACCTGATTTAGCTCGTCATCAGCTGAAAGGGTCCAGAAACCAGGCAGATTTCAAAGGGACATTAAAATGCTCCTTTCTGTCTCAGGATGACAATTGTAATGGAACAAAAACATCAAAGGTGCTGGAGATTAAAGACAGGAAAATGCATTTTAATGAACCGCATGTTTTTAGACTTTAAAGCCCCTGTAACCAGCATGCTTTTTGCTTTTAATAACTATTGAATTTGAATAAAAGCCTGTAAACCAAGTTCAGAATAATACCAACAAAGGAAAATGTTTTATGTTAGTTTTTGTTTTAATTAAAATGAGTTAATTACATAACGTGTGATGAAAGATTTATGAATTTTTAAAATGGAGCCATTTACAAATACCTAGTGATCATGCAGACAATATATTAAAACACTCAATTCTCAAATATAGCTCAATAATCCAAACACTGTTACCTGTTTTACATTCATTGTAAAAAGACATCATGTTCTGATATTAAAGGGAAACATTCCTTTTCTAATCTTGGTATCTGCATCCCATACATGTATCTGTTTCCATGTCATTACAGACAGTTTTTAACCTTTAAACTTTACTATGTTGTGTTATTTACAGTAAGGGTTGTTGCACCTTTTTCTGTCAATAATGCTGGTTTCCTGTGATGTTTTGGTACTTGGTGCTGGGAAACTTGTGAGAGGGAGTACTATATAAAACACCATACAAACTATTCTGCTTTTCTATTGCATTTCACTTTAAAAGCAATATAACAACTTGGTATATGGGTTTTGTTTACTTTTTGAAATGTTTGCATTCAGTGGTGTTTCAGGTCAACTTACCTCAGTTAAGAGAAACATTTTAATTTACACTAAATTCTGTCTTTACTGAGAAAGACTAAAAAAATACTAAAAAATTGCTCATTTAGTCTTTAGTCTGTTCGCTCCCCCTGCTGGCAGCATGGTAAATATCCACTACAGAATGGCAGATTTGTTCTGTGCATGTTTAGGGAGACTGTTACCAGCCAGCATTTTTTTCTTGGTTTCTCAGGTACCTGGTGTTCTACTGTCCATTGGACCTGTTCTACAAATGTGCCGCCTTTCTGCCAGTGAGACTGGTGCTGGCTGGCATGAAGGAGGTCACTCGGACGTGGAAGGTTCTGGGAGGGGTTGCAGAAGCACAGAAAAAATACAAAAATTCCATTCTAGTGATGATTGCTGTTGGCTGGGCCAAAGGTATATTTGCTACCCCACATGTCCCTTCAGTGACACAAACAGAAAATGCATCGATCTGATTGCCAATCTGCTGTCAACTATAAATGGGTGCATTTTTAATTATTACATTAAATTGTTAACAGCTTGTTTGGAGAGATGCAGCCTGCTGTCTTTGGCTTGTCTTTGTCTTTTCAGCAGAGGCAAGGTCAGACACAGACGTTTAACTGGTTATTTATATGAGAAGGAGACCAACATCAGGCAAACTAAATTATCTGCTCACTTTATACACATGTGGCATGCATCTAATGCAAAATAAACATTGCGTGAAAAGTATTATTTTGGATGGCTGTAACAGTTAAAATGAAAAGTGTGATTTGGACAGCATGCTATAATGTGGGAATACAGTAATCTCAAATTTGTTCAGTTCTATTAGCAAGTATGCACTGCATAAGCAGAAATTGGTGGCAATATATAACACTGTCCCAGGGGTCATCATATTCCTTTAGCGCATTACCTGTCTGGGATGTAACCAGTTCATATTTTTCAACTTTACTGTGAAGCATTTGAATGCAAACATCATGAAACAGAGTTTGAGGTAAAAAGGCTGAACTAGTTTAAACAAAGATTCCAAGTCATTATTTTATAAGTGAAAGTGTACATGTAGTGTTAAACATACAGAATATAAATTGGGAACAACACAGCTGAACCTGAAGATGGTTGCAATTAAAAATCTTATTTGACTGCATATTATCGCACAAGTGTTCCAGTGCCCATGTACACCTGTGTGTATGCAAATAGCAAATAAAGACCTTGCATCTTGAATTTTTATTTAGAAGATTTAGCTGTAATCCCACTCTCTAAACATTCATATGTACCTGTTGTGTCGTTTCAAAGCTATGCAGGCTGCAAAATGTATTGGGTACGTGTAACGAGCAGACACAGTGTTTACAGGTTAGAATGTACATAATCAACAGTTTTTTTTTTTTTTTTTTTTTTTGCGAGAATGAAAACTACAGGCCGTGCTTTTGTAACACATTTGACGTTAAAGTAGATGAAGCCTTATGTACATTTGAGCAAAAAATAAAAGCAGGCGGCACGTGACCCGACCCAGCTGTCACCTTGTGTGCTTTTGCTGTTTTCGAAAGGGTCGTTAGGTGTCCGGTCCGCACGGGTGAATGTGACCGCTGCTCTCTGCTTCCAGGAGCAGGAGGCGGGCTGATCAGTAACTTCGAGCAGCTGGTGCGCGGAGTGTGGCGGCCAGAGACTAACGAGCTGCTCAGGATGTCGTAGTAAGTGGATGGGACATTCAGAGCAGACAGGTGCCCTCGTGGCCAGAGCTGGCCAGACGTGGTGAGGTCTGAAAGCAAGCACATTCAGTGTGAGAGGTTTCAAGTGCGCTTTCACAATATGGTCATGAAGATATTTTGCCTTGCATTTCTATTGGTTGTCCCAGTTACTAAATCCCTTAACCATTCATGGTCACCCCAATTACTTCAGCCCTGAACCATTGCAATTCTTATCCATGCAGAGTGCCAACATGTAGTACTTCCTGCTAAATGCCCTTTCACCGTTAGCCTGAAATTGAACCCTTTTGTAGTTTGAGGAATTTTACAGAAGGTAATTTTCTTTTCTCATTTTTCATTTGGTTACAAAAATCACAGCATTATTAAGTGTAGTTCTATTAAAGTATGAACTATACCAGCAAACCATCTATGAAAATCTTTGTGCACAGTGGAGATGAGATGTTTCTCTTTTGATTCTACGCAAAAACCATTAATCCATCATTTATGACCATTCCCATTCAACACCAAAGAGTAATTGATTGCGTGTAGGTACCTGTCGTATGTGCACATGTAATTGCTGTAACGACAGTGAAAGCCCTTGAGAACCTCTCGACTGTTGTGCTTTTGAATCTGCAGCGCCACTAAGGTCACCTTGATGGGGGCTGTTCTCTTCACACTGCGGAGGAACCAGTACCTCCCTGTACAGGAGCACCAGCTGGTGTCTCTGTACACCGCCTTCCTGGTCATCATGAAGGTCTGTTATGTGCACACGTAATATCTGCACAACTGTATTTCATGTTTTTTGTGTGATGTTTCATGTTTTTCTGTAATTGGGTTTTTCCACAGAAACATGAAAAAAAAAGTTGACTTTATACTAGTGTAAAGTGAAATATATAAATGTTGCTGTGTGTAGTGGTTTAAAGAAATAAGCCGTAGGTTTTAAAAAATATTTCAGCATAAAAAATAAAATGGTACAGTATAATGCTGGGATATATATATATATTCACACCTGAAACTTTTGCATAGTACTGTACTTTTTTGTTAATTACAAGCCTAATGTAAATTTAGCTCAACTGTGTAAAATATTTTGTTTTCTAGCTGACATATTCCTGACATCAAGTTAGTCAGTACAACATTAGTTCATAAACTAATGTGTAAAAACTAAAAATGTTTTTGTACATTCATCTCACTGAACTGCTTGGTATTGTAGGAGTGGGCACAATGAAACGATTTCATGCAGATGTACTGTGTGAATTTTAATTTGGAAATATGCAAGGACTGAACATTTAAAACCTTAAGATGTGATGTGTGAGGGTGTATGTAATTAATTGGTGGGGAATTTAATTAAATTTGCTTATTTACCATCAGATATCTTTGCTGAGGGTAATTTCCATGGAAGTAATTTTTTATTGTAAGGTAATTTCATTCTCATAGAGAACAAGTGCAAATAGCGTCCCTTTTTTTATGATAGGTGTGAAACCCTGCAAAAGTTAAAGCCTGGGAGATGCTCTGTTAGTGCTGGCAGTGTGTGGTAATATCCAGGGAACTGTTCAGTTAAAAATATTTAAAATTGATCTCCATAATAACTACTTATCAGTAATATTTCAAAGAACAAACATAATCAGTGTATTTGAACATTTTTTCCAGTCTTAAGTTCCAGCATACACTGTTCATTTGTAGTTATTTTTTTTTGCTTCTGAAGATAAAGCTGTTAAAGATTAAATTAAAGACCTTGTTTGATTTTTGGTCTTCATGTGTTGCTTGCATATTCTGCTTAGGAAATAAGCATTCCACATGTAACTACAGACATGGTCATTCTCACACACTTACATTCTTAGCTTATTATAGTAGGCATTGTGTCTGCATAACATTTCTAGCACATGTCCACGATTTTGTCCATGTGCAAAGTTCTTCCTCAGATAAGCAGGTCCAGTTTACCTGCTTGCTCTCAGCCTCAGTTTCTTTCCCTCGCACCTTTGACAGGTGAGGATGATGCTGACCGGTTCTTCCTCTCCCTTTGCCTCCATGGAGACGGCTCTGCATCGCTTGCTGTTCACGGCAGACTCCGCCTCCGCGAGCCAGGCCAAACCGCCCGTCATGTTGTCCCCGGAGACCTTTGCTGCAGTCAGCAAGGTGGTCAGCGCTGCCTCTCGGAGCGGGAGTGGCCCTGCGGGCCGTGGCGCTGACGGCACTGCGTCACTCGCTCCAGGACTCAGTGCAGGGCCCTGCACAGAATTACCAGCCGGGGGCTGTGAGCGCCCAGCCGGAGGCAGCAAGAAGACTGATTAACTAGCAGCCTTCACTGCCTATTCCATGCTCTGCTTTTATCTTTTAATGCAAGCTGTTCGCAGCCTGGTTTTAATACATGATAGTTATATTTTCATATTTGTTAATTGAAGTTACTGATTATTTTAGAAGTATTATTCACAAGGTTTTCAGGGGTTTTTAATTGCACTTTAAAAGCATGGGGCCTTGTGAAAATTCTTTATCAGAGCTTTTATCTTTTTGTTTAGTTTTATGGTTATGTTAGATGGGAGTAATACAATTTATTTTTTGGATTATTTATACATTTTGAAAAGAAGTAATTTAATAATCCGATTGAATGTACTGTTTTTAAAGATATTGATAAAAAATGTGTTCTTAATACATTTGCAGTTTTATTTGTCTGCACTGAAGATATTTAAATCTTTGTAAATTTGTTTTGCGATGAATAAACATGGAGACATTTTGCCTGCCTGTATGAAATATTAATTGTAATCACAGGTTTCTCAAGGAATGCAGTTTAGCTTTGCGTTAGGGATTTCCAAACTATACATATAAATGTGTGTAAAGGGTTCTGTTTATCGAATGATTACTTTAATGATCAAAGACCACTAATCTCCTCATATTGTGCCTCTAACCTTAAATTCTGTAAGTATGCTTTATATTGTATCATGTAAGTAGTATCAGTCACAGTGCAGACTGAAGTTCAGCCACATGTCACTGATCTGCTTACCAACAGGAATTACAATACACTTCTTTGACTAGTTAACCTTTATGATGTAGGACTACACTACATTACACTACACTATACTACAGTACACCTCTGACATCAGAGTAAATATGGGCTCTAAGCTGCACTTCCCAGGCAGAGTTAAGAGTGCAGGCAAGAATGGAAGTACAACATAAATTTTCAGTTTTACTTTAACTGATTTTTTAAATTGAGATCTAAATTCCCTAGCCTGCAGGTCCAGGCCCAGTGTCTGACTTTCCCATTGTTAGAATCCCATTGCTTAAGCGGCTGCACCTAGAATACGTCAAAAGCAACGCTTCATTGTACAGAAAACCTGCATGACACGGTGAAAACTGAAAGAGACGTGGCACATCAGGACCATGCACTGGGGGAAGTCTGAAACCGGTGGGGTGTCTGAGGAGTGAGCCTGGGTCCAGCCTGCTAAACTTCCTCACACAGAGAGGCTCGCCTTGTAATGTCCCTTCATCCTCGTCGTGCGGAAGTTGCTAACGACTACCTATCTCATACCTGTGCTCGTCAGCGCTTCCTGCAGGGAAGGTAGTCGCAGCTGCCAGCAGACCATCAGCTTCCGACAGTAACATGCGTGCTCAGGTGTGAACAGCACAGTGTGCATGTCCTGCACCACAAACAGGGCGGCATGCCACGATGCTCCATGACACATTTCAGTGATCAGCTACTGGGAGCTCCTGTCAATCAGGTGAACAATATGCCTCTCTATGACACTCTATGTCTGCATTCATTTTCTTGACAGCAGCTGTTCAGGTTTTGTTCTCTGGGCCTTGTGCACTGTCTGCCACAGTAGACACAGAGCACAAGTCTGCAGGGTCCCAGCTGGAGTATTAACACAGGGTGATTGCATGGTTCTTTTAATTCTCAAACCTTCTCATAGTTTTAGGGCCAAGACTAAGCATTCATCCACAATATTTCAGATCACGTTCTTGGCCATTGGGTCTGTTAATGTTACTGTATTTGGAACATCTTTGGACTCCTAAGCTTTCCTTTAGAGCTTTAAATGGCTGTTCTGGTGCCATTAGATCTTTTACCAAAAATGGTTATTTCTCAGAATTCCATGACAAGTATTTAGCTGCTGTTTTCATGAGCTCTGATCTTCGGGGGAATGTTTTCAAGTTAGTGTTTATATTTGGGCGGATGCTAGAACCTGAGTAGCTCAGTGAAGAACATTAGTCATCATTAAGTTTCCCATCTGTCCTGAACCACCTTCATAGCTATTCAGTTAGTGGGCTGTGGGCCAGATACTGCCTGTAAAACCTTTTGTAGTTACCTGTGCACACATAAAGTACACACATATCTCAATAACTGTGCTGTGATGGTGACCCAGAGGTGAGTTGAGTTTTACCACTGGCTCTTGGGTTACAAAGAGTGCTGACCTCTGTTCTACATGAATTCTTGGATCATTTATTAACTTGGAATTCATCAGCTCTCAACTTTGGCTTTTGTAATTCCTGAACTAGGAAGGCTGAACAATGCCATGGTTAAGGTAATGGTGATAATGTAAAAAAAAAAAATAGAACAATTTAGTGGTCAAAGTGTTAAGTAACTGCAACAAGCAATTAATTTTAGTGATTAAAACTACAGAGATATTGTTTAGTCTGGTCAATGTATTCTCAGACTCTCGAATATCAAGAGTTTCTATAATAATTTGGCAAAAATTTCAGTCCATGGGTAAAATGTATGATATAGTAACATTTTAAGTGTCATGAATTGGCAGGCCGAGGACAGGTGCAAATGCAGAGGGGGAGGTTTATTCACAACAAAAAAATAAGGTACAAAGGGTTACAAGGCATGGACTAGGCTAGGGACTAACATAGAGCTTCAACATTGAACAATAACTAGCAGGGAACACATAAGAACAACAGGTATTTAAGGACACCAAGGGTAACGATGAAAAGCTGAAAGTACTGATTCTATTTATCCAAATAACACGAGGGAATGGTAAAATGGAAATTGCAACATCTAGTGGACGTAGGGGACATGACGGGCATGGGACCTAAAATTAAGTTGGAAAATAGGCATCATTAGCCTTCACAAAAAGCTAAAGAGTCAGACACATTAAGATTTTCAAATATTTATTAAGATATCAATGTAATGAAAACTCTTTAAGTAAATTAGTACATTATATATATATTTTTTATTTATACAGTACATTAAGTACATTATAATTTATAACACACATTTAAAACATTTGTTGACCAACGTGCTGAAACAATCCTCAAAAAACACATAAATAATAAAATAATAAAAAACAAGCAACGAATGTCAAAGTAAGCAGCAATTTGTTCTAAATTACAAGAAAGGAAAACACTTTTAGCAGAATTATTATGATGTTCTTAATTCAGTAGGTCATTACAGTCATACCTCCACCTAACAGGTAGGGTTTGTCTCCAACAACCATTTTTCCTGCTGGTGTATTGAAATAATACAGTATGCTTAATACTCTGCCATATCTGCCCTGGACAGTCAAATGACCCACAGTTTGACCTTTGGCCAAAGAGAGGCAGTGAAACCACTACTGTTGAAAGTGTGTGATGAAATACTGAATTAATCTACAGATGAGCGATAAATTAAATATCTCTCTCATATTTTCAAACATTCTTTTCTGTCATGTTTCTGACTTCATTGCCATGTTTAATATCTCACAGTTTAAAGCAACATTTGGAATATCAAGACTGATATTTGTGGTATTTATTACTTGGGAAAAATGGCAATAAATGTTAGAAACTGTGGCAAGATGTCTTTAGCAGAAATCCATTCACTTGTACAGAATTCACTTTTCACAAAACAGCCGCACTCACAACTTAACAGATGGTGCCTCCAGCTCACATGACCTAAACAGATATAACTGTTCTTGCCATGACCACCAAGTTATGTATAGTAGACCTGCACAAATGTAGGAGATTTTACGTAAAAAGCTTCAAAGGACTGGACCCGGTTACGTTTTGCAGATGCGGGGTGTGGTAATAAAAGCAGAGAAATGTGATATAATGGTGCAAGGATGGGCACTCCTCCCAGGGTGCCCTCTGCCTTGTGCGATAGGCCACCTGGGATGAGGCAGCAGGCCACGTCTGACCCCAAACAGGATGAGCGCTTGGGTAACGGATCAATAACGATGTCAATGAAACTTGCAGTTTCCGCTCTCTCTTACATGTCAATCTAAGATGTGTTACATACGGGTGACACGCGTGTTGTCACGTTACATAGGAACAAGGGAACATCTATTGACATGCATGAGGCTACATTATGACAAACCTAAGCAGGTTGTCTGACATAATTGGTATCAGGTTTTAGGGGATAATCTGTTTGCACCGTTGACTGGCCATTCGCAAATATGACGGTAATGAAAAATTAAGTATTACAGCACCTCTCTCTCTCTCTCTCTCTCTCTCTCTCTCTGAGAGTCACATGATTGCTATTACAGTTAGCATCATGTTTATACTGCTCTAGTTTTCTCTTGCTCATTAACCTGCTTATGTGCATTTGTGCCCTACACCAACATGTCTCCAAGGAGACAGAAGCCCGGTTCAGCTGAAGGAAATACCAAGACAAGGAGTACGCAAATGCTTTTAAACCAGAGGGTAAAAAATGTTCACAAGTTTAAACTGTCTTAATGACATACAGAGATTTAAAAAAGTAAAAATAAAGGATCAGTGAAGTGATGAAAGAAAATATAACCAGGAATAAAAGTCAAAAAGACATGCAACTGCAAAGATTTACAAAGGAAATAAACTCTTACAGTGGCTTTTTTTGGCAAAAATATATTAGAATTAGAGAGATATTTGAAGTAGAATGTGCAAAAGGTTGTTAAAAATGTCAACTTTGTGAAGAATAGCAGAAGTTAAATATGGAAGGCTGAAGTAAAGTCGTAAGCACACACACACACACACACACACACACACCTGGGCTTCCTGTGGTTTTCAGTCAGTGACCTTTTTGCTTAACCACCTGGTTTCTGAAACAGAACTTGGTCATTAAGTGAGAATTGTGTGTATAAACAAGGGTTATTGTAGGCAAGTACCATGGTTACATTCTATGTTTATGATATTCTTTAGCTGCTTATCCTATTCCGGGGGGTGGGAAGCCTAGAGCCTGTCCCAGGCGGCCTAGGGCACAAGGCAGGGTACACCCTAGGCAGGGTACACCCTAGGCAGGGTACACCCTGGACAGGGCGCTAACCCATCACAGGGCAAATATTAATACAGTTCAATGTATGCCTTTTACATCCATTCTTACTTGAAGAAAAAAGTATATAAAGTAACAGAATGTGGCTTACATTTGTCTCTGTGCATGGTAGCAGTTTCACATAATCATTTTTCTTACCTTATTTTAAATTTTATTATCATTATTTTAAAATTTTTTTACAAGTTCTGGGTTTCCTAATGAAATAATTTAAAGCTTCTGTCAAAACATTTTGCGGCTTAAACCTACAATCACATCCCTCATTTTACAAAGCGTGCTGGAAATGCAGAGGATTTCCACAGCTAAGCATTGGCTGTGCGTCAGCCTTTTGTCACCTCTCAGTCAAATGCAGCCTTCAAGGCTGTATGCTTCCTTGCATTCCGTAGGACAGGAGTGGGAAAACCAGGCGTATCTGGACACAATGTAGGATCCCCATTTAGAACAGTTAATTCTGTTTGCTGCACACACTGTAGTCAGAAGCCAGGTAGGGCACAAGTCCACAAAAGACATCCATTCTGATTTGTTGAACACTACATTTCAGTTCCACCGTGCTCTACAAAGCCTGTTATTCCCAGCAGAGACACACCATACATCCACAACCGCAGCTTGCATCTTTCAAACTGAAATCACAGCAAAATTGCTCCTCTCCATTTTGTAGAGACAACAATGTGGTTTCAGAAAGCCACGCTCTTATCAAAATAGCATACTATTTCAACCTTGGATTAGAGCTGCGCTCCAGAAACATGCCAGGTTTTGATCAAAAGTGCATCTAACATTACATTTGCACTGTCCCGTCAGAGCGGTTTTCTGGTTTGTTGCTGTCAGTTTCATGTTTTTATTTTTAAATCATGCGGAGTGCCGTTGAGAAAGGAGCCATAAGATTTCACTTCAGAATATAGATCCTCTTGAGTATCAAAGAACATTTAATTTATTGAGATTTAACAGCAGTATTCTTTTCATGTTCAATGTTTGTAAAAGTTAAAGGAAAAACCAAGTACATGGGTTTTAATTAAGATATCTGTCAGATTTCCCCCATAATTCTTTTTTGTAGAGGGCTTGGAAAGTGCATCGATATGAGATAATGTATGGCATAAAAATCGCTAACTTTTCACATACAATTATTATTTTACTGCTCAAAGGAACAGACCACTTTTAATGTATGACACACACACACACACACACACACAAACATTTTTAAAAATTACTCTAGTAATTTTCCTTCTTCACCCTTCTTGAAGCTGGAATAATGGATTGGTTGTGTTTACCAGTCACACAGTATGCATACACAATCTGCATAATTACCACAGTTATACAGTAGTGATCTGTACAAAAACTCCCACTGTGTGTCTGCAAATTGCCTCTGCAAAATTACCAAAATGACCAAGCATTTTCATTGGAAATACTGCTGATGCTGACAATATTCCAAGGTAGGTGTTTTACAAGTACCAATCAGGGACATCGTGTCCATCCAAGCAGAAGGACAAGATGTGGGTGGAGTCTGAACATTGTGATGGTCCTGCATACATTTAAAACATACCTGGAGGAAATGGCACACCTAGTCTTCAGTGCAGTAATTTCTAGTGATGTCTTTCAATAGCAATGTACAAGTCAGACTTGTACAAAGACGTCTGAGCAGGAATGGATTGGCACAGACTGAAAAGTACTCTTTCACCTGCTGTGATCATGACCAATGGCTGACCAACTTGGGTCCTCTGTGTTTTAGAGAATTTCTTTTATAATTAGTCATTGAGCAGACACTTTTATCCAAAACAACATTTCATATGTGTGTTACAATGAGCTAGCGCTGGGTGTCTTGCTTGGGGACACACCAGGTCGCTAGGGTGGGTGATTTGAACGAGGAGACTTCGGCATCTCAGCCTGATGCTGTACCCATTGAGTCACCAGGCAAGTGACACCTTCAGCAGAATTAGTTAAATTATTCAGAATTACTCCGATTAGTATTTTTTTGCCCATGTGTACAAAGAGATTGTCTGTGGTCAAACTTCGGGATGTGTGAATGAAAGTAATCTCACTGTTTTCTATATTCAGGTTCTAAATGGTATTGTTTAGTTCACATCAACACACTTTTAACTGAGATGCCAAGATGTCAAATTTCATAACTGGTGTATTTTGCATATGTATCATTTGTTGCAAACAAAAGGTGTTTATTTACACCATAAATGTGCCTGAAATCTATTGCTTTAAAACATGCAGATCTGTAATTTGATTAGGGATTGACATTGTTTTACACAATGTACAGTTAAGTTACTGGCTGGTGACTACTGGCATGTTGAAGAAGTCAGCAAAAACTGATGATGTTCTACAGAGAAGGTGCAAGACGAACAGCTCTCTGAAGGCTTCTGATGTTCTGCAGGAAAGGTGCAAGACAAACAGCTCTCTGAAGGGTCATGATGTTCTACAGGGTAGGTGCAAGACGAACAGCTCTCTGAAGACTCCTGATGTTCCTAGAGGGGAAATGCAAGATGAACGGCTCTCCAATCATTCCTGATGTTCTACAGGGGAGGTGCCAGATGAACAGCTCTCCGATTGCTTCTGATATTCTAGAGGGAAGGTGCAAGATAAATGGCTCTCCAATTGCTCCCGATGTTCTACAAAAGAGGAACAAGTTCAGTGGCTCTCCATATGATTTTGTTTGATGGTTCTGGGTTCTGCAAGGACAACAGACATGTTCTCATGGACGTCAGTTTGGGTTGGTGATCTAAGCTTTGGATTTCACATCCATAATACGCTTGTGATTTGTTCTTTAGAATGACAGCTGGAAACGTATTTGAGCAATGCAATGTCAGTACATGCACTATTGTTTTACTGGTTGCTGCAGTACCATAATGACAACAACAACATTCACTTTGTGTCATAACAGTACAAACAATGATTAGCAATACTTAGAGCACTTGGTTATACAAGGTAAAAACCTGAAAACGATGTTGATGGTTCATGCTCTAGGAGTATTTACTGCTGTACCTTTAAGCATAATTTTCTCATGCAAGACATAATCAGTTGTGCAGATGGGTGAGCATTGGCCTGGTGTCTTAAGGGGTAGAACATCAGACTGGTATGAGGAAGTCTCCCTGTTTGAATCCCAGCACGGGCAAGTGTGTCCTTGAGCAAGATGCTCAGCCCTAGCTCCCTGGGTGCCCCCCATGTGGCTGGCTGCCCACTGCTTTCTCCAGGGAATGGGTTAACTGCAGAGAAGTAATTTCCCTTTGGGATTAATAAAGTTCTATAAATTTATATGGTGTTTGATTTTTTCTCCATTTAGAAGCTTTTGCAAGCCATAAACCAGTGCATGGTCATGAAAGCAGAACATTAAGCGTATTGTATACAAGGCAAGAGAATAGCAATACAAAACACATATTTGAGCCATTGAGGATATGATTCGTTGACTGTCAGGCAATCGTTGGATGTGGTGTTTTGAGTGACAGCTATATTGCCTTATCAAAGCAATGAATGTTCGGGTGCTGTCCACTAGAGGGTGCAGAGTCCCTCTCCTCTCTGCCACCTCCCAGGCCCTCAGACAGAGCAGGCAGCTGCGGGGTGGGTACAGGAGATCCCTCCCCTGCTCCTGCTGCGTTAATGGTAGCTGCCCACAGACATACTGTGGCACATTGGTAACAAAGACAGAGTCCATTAAAAAACACAAAGCGCAGCCAGCACTTCACTGAACATCCCCTTCAATTACTCATTTTTTGTGCTTCTCAGTGCAGGCAAATCTATGCATTGCACATCTAACTTTAATACAACAATATAACATTTCTTTCCTGCGGATATTATGACGTGTTCAGAAAATATCTGTCTTCTGAATGTTAAATGTCTAATTTCCAGCTTTAACGGTATTTGACAAACTCTGAAATGCTTCTTATTCATTCACCCCACCCCACCCCACCCCAGCTACTTCACTTGCACTTCAGCAGAATTTTTGGATTCTCCAAATTCCAAAGGTCTGATTAGGGTATGTTGTGGGGTCGGTCAAAAGCATTCTTGAATGGACACCTTCAATGTGGCTGCACGGCACAAATGTGTAGAAAATGTTCCCTCTGCTTATCGTGTCGTGTGGCCACAATATAGCCATAATGAGAAGCACAGTGGCTGCAGCATGGAGGAGGCAGGCAACACAGGTTAAGGAGACTGTGTACGCTTGTTTATCTAAGCCTATAATAGGTTTTCCTACCTGAAATAATCCAGTGTTAAGACAAGCTGCAGGTTTGGAGACAGTGGCTTGTGCACGTGCTGGCCTGGAGTGAGACAAACCCACAGCAGATATCACTCCTGGTACTACATTTGCGCTCTGTGGCCCATTTATATATTTCAAAGCAATTCAGGAGCTGCCAAACGGCATTTAAGTGCCTTCGGTGTCAATATTGATTTATTGCAGCAAGGATCTTTGCGAGCAATATGAGGCAGTGGAACTGTAGATAAAAAAAGAGCGACCGGGTGTACCACTGCGTCAAATCAGGCCAACCTGACAGGAAGGCACACTGGCTCCTTTCAAAGCTGTTCCATGGAATGTCAGAGCAGCCTTCTATCTGGGGCCATTCAAGATCCAACTTGTAAGAGAAAGCGAACAGCTACAAGGAGAATATGGAAAAACGACGCCTTCGCTGTGGGTTAGGAGGTCCAACTCAACCAACTGCTGGCTTGAAGTTTCCTGCTATGTGGCCCTTCCTAAACTGCCGTTTGTTTAAAAAAAGAAAAAAGAGAATGTTATTTATTGCAGGCTGTCATGGTGTTTATCTCCCCGGAGTAACACACACACAGAGATAGATAGATATGGCTTTGCTAGAGGTCTGGGTGTTTTACACAGAAATTCTGTAAAATAAGAAAGTAATCCCACCCACCTGGGGAACTGAAACGACGTGGGGAAGATAAAAAACTGGAGCAGAGCCTCGACGGAGGCATCCAACCCAACGTCCATGGCTGCAATTTATTTAAGCGTGAGCCTGCTGCGGCTTGAGAGGTGGACAAATTCTTCACTGCCCCCCCTTAAACTGTCACATGACGCCCCTCTTCCGCCCTACCCTCCTCTCTCCAGTGGGACCCTCATGGCTGTGCTCGCCATGGATACTCCCTCCCATATGCAAAGCAGGTGACTGGGATGCCATCTACTGCACAAAAGCAAAGGGCCGAGCGGAGCTAGTTTTCGGGCCGAGCCGGAGCGGTCATTAGTATTCTGGCAGGAGGCTCTTTTGCTGCCGAGACATCTGAGCGGAGCGGCCGCAGCAGATAAAAAAGAAGCCATTAATCCCAGGAAGATTACCAGCACTGATACTTTATCCCAGAGTAATACAGCAATACAACTGGCCTCATTCCATTTACAATACCTCCAGATGAAAAGGAACGTCTCACCTTCAGAAGTGTGGGACTGGACGGGCTGCCTTGCTGATAAATTGGGATTTGATTTGCATGCGTTTCTGCAGGCAGCGGGCCCTTATCTTGGCAGATCCAGGCAGCGGAGACGACAAATAATTAGTGTCTGTAAATTTGATGGCACCACCCCAAGCCCCTAATTTGCAGTGATCAGCGTGTTGTGTTCCATTGTCTTAAGTGTTGAGCACCCTTTTCATTGTTCAGACTGCTCTAGACCTACTGTCCTGGTAATGCTCACACAAACCTCTTTGGCACACTTCTAATACCTCAGACGGGGGGGTTGGGTGGGTGGAAGGAGAAAGAGTGGAGCTTAGATGTCCTGGAGAAAATGGAATCCTTCAGACTTGGCAGATAGTGTTACCATGAGAACTGCAGGGCTGTCCATCGCACAGACTTGCTCCATCAACCATCTGTTACAACCATTTCACAGCTTACGGAGGCCTCTGGAATGTCTGTGTGTTTTGTCCAAAAACATACCGGAGATGCTGGCGCCTGCCTTCAAAAGATGCGGACAGCTAAGGCTAACCAGAAAAACCAATAAAAATAAAGAATTATATAAACAAATGGCGGAACTTTGTTGAAGCTGAACACTTTAATAAATTGGGTGTTTGGTTAAAATACTGGTTCTGAGAACAAAGTCAGTTCATTTGGATAATGGAAAATTGGTTTTGTCCTTTTTTCAGAAAAACAAACTGGCAATTTGTTTCATAGAACAGTAATTGAATTATGTGTTTATAAACAGTATATTTCAGGTTCGAAAGGAAGTATGACATTTTAACAAAGCTAATATTTACAGCTTGATAGTTTTTGTCAATTGTGTAAACAAAATAACTAACCCTTAGAAAATGGTACAAGCACTCATCCTAAGTATGTTATTGCTATATGACAAGTATTGAATGATAATTTTTGACATCTTTAAAAACAATTATTATGAGCCCTGTGATGTCACCAAATGAATATTGTGTTTTTGTTTTTAACAGTTATACATCTTTGAAAGTTTCAATGAGATTGTACCAGTAAGGGCCATGAAAGAAAAAAAAATTGACTTTGAAGGGTTGGTATACAGTGTATGACCAATGGAATCATGTGACAGAGCACCAGGGATTAACGGTGACCTTTCCATCTAAGGGAAGGAAAACATTTAAAAGATGCCAGGAAAATGCACCCCACAGCACTACGGAAGCACCTGAGTCAGAGCTTGTGTAGCGGTCCTACCTGCTGTGGTGTCCCCCCGCCCTCTGAGCTTTGCACTGACATCACCTCAGGCACGGACTCTTCTGAAGTGTCAGTTTGCTCCTGGCTGACGCACGCCAATTATCTGTCCCCTTTCAACACAGCTGAAGGTCTTGTGTAGCAACACAGGCCACCGTTACAGATAACCGCGTCTCATGCACGATTCTAAGAGTTGTCGGGTGTTATTTGCTTAATAAACGTACAGGTTACTAGGAGGGCTGTTCTGAAGCTACCAGCTGTCATTTCCCATGTTTCTATTTTGTCGTTTGCTGTTTTTGCATTGGAAAAATGTGATGGACAAGCTACAAGGACAAGTACCCCCCAAGTCTCCCCACTTCAGAGAGAAATCTGTCAGTTTTCACTGCAAATTGATTGGTGACATCACAATTAGGTAACAGAGGACCTGCAGACAAAAAAATCTCTAAAATAAAGTAAAAGGTAATCTCTAAAAAGAGATTACCTTTATTATTAATGCATACTTTTTTATAATTAATTTGGAAACCGTTTTTAAAGTATTGCAACTTAACACTGTTCAGGAAAACAAGGGCCTCATCACTATGCCAACTGTTCATGATAACTGGAAGCACAGTCACATTGTGGACCGAGCCTTACTCTTTAATGGTATACAGGCATGAGTCTATTGAATTTGATGTTTGTGCTGTTTTACTGTTGATTGAAGCTACAATTGGTAGTCAAGACATGTAAAAAATAACTAACAATATGATACTATCCAACCTGCGTTATGAGTTATCTACATTTTTAGTATAGCAGCCCCTGCCCTCCCCCAAAAAAATGTCAAGTACCACAATATGAAAATTTAGCATATTAGCATAAAATAGTACAAACAATAAATATTAAATGAGGCTTTATTACTGCAGAAAGAAGCTAGCGTGGAAGCATCAGCATCCTCCTCTAGCAGCAGTAAAGCTGTATCAACACCTGCTACGTCTGCTAGCATAACTTCTCCAACAACACCTCCTGCTTTAAACGGGTCAGACCACCCGTGGCCATATCTCTGAAGGTGTTCTCCTTTATTGGTGTGAAGGATTCGTCATATGAAGTGAAGTGCCTCCTGTGCTTGCCAAAAAGCACTGAAATTCTGGCATTTAAAAACTCCCTGGCCAACCTCAAGAAACACACATATATATGTTTTTTTTTGTTTAAATTTTAGGTGGCGCAATAATTAATGATAAAGAAGGTACTACAAAATAAAAATTTGGAATTCTTCAGATTCTGCTTTTTAAATTAGATACTTCTACTTTTGCTTTCAATACTTTAGTAAATTTATTCAGAAACTACTTTTGATACTTAAGTACTTAAGAGATACTTTCTTAAGTAATATTAAAATGTGTGACTTTCACTTTTACTTAAGCAGTTATATAGTAAAATATCTGAACTTTATGGAAGTGTGGCTTCCAGGTACTTTATACAACACTGGCACACAGCTGTGGTGGTAAGCAGAAGCAGGCTGTCTGTGTAACCTTCAGTGGCATAACAGAGTACAGCCACTTACAGAGGAGGCCAGTGAAGACTAGAACTTCAACAGTGTAAAGATACAAACTTTGACCCCTTGTGATGTCAAAATCTTGAGCCAGGTATATTAGAAAAGTTGACTAGGTGAATATTTATAAAGCAATTACTACAAGGAAAGAGAAAGTGAAGAACTGCTTAATTGTTAGCCCTCATAAAATTTTCCTACCGGCTATGCTTTGGATTCTGCCTTGTGCCACATTTCACATATATTTTCAAACTAAATTTGAAAATCAGCTAACTGGGCTGTAATAGGAAATGGCAGACACTTCCTAGACAAGGGCGCAAGTTGTAATAATAATTTGGAACAGATCAACCTAAACCACAGATACAGCTTTGAGAATGTGTGGATTTGGGCAAAGTGCTCCTGGTCAGCCACTTGTTGGTGCTGGTTGGTATTCATGGTTTAAATACCACATATTTGAGAAGAAATAAATGTTACAGCATACTGTCACATGGATGTGTAAAGTCAAAGATTAATTTCATCCTGGCAAGAGCTGACCTTTAGTTTTTCAAATATTGATTTGCAAGCAACCTGAATGCTATGCATGTGGGAATTGAAAATGATTAGGATTTTGCCCAGTTTTATTAACCTTTATTGGTGAAATTCATATTAAATCTTCAGTATATGTTTTAAATACAACCTTGACATTTTTAAAGTAAGAAAAATAAGGAAGCATTTCCGCACAGTAGTTCATATGTTAAAGTTAAATGTCCATTACATTGTATAGCCTTCTTTGTGTTCATTGTGCTCTTTCCAGCTACAGATGTCCTCAGTATTCTGCAGCTGCTTGTCATAGATTATTACAACTGTGTACTATAACTGGTGTTTGCGATGAGAAAGCCACTCCAAAGCTGAATCAACACTCTACACTGTACATACACTCATCTTATGCAATGAAGTGAGCTCTATTCACCAACCCTATCTTTAGGTATTTTAGCCCAATATTTGTGTGTGTGTGTGTGTGTGTGTGTGTGTGTGTGTGTGTGGAGGAGATGGGGGGTTGCCACTGTGCATTTTACAATAAAGAGAGACTCTCACTGCTCTCCCTTAATGTTGATTTGATACTTTACTTCAATGTATTTTCATATTAGGGCTGCTTTGGGTGTTTGGAACCCATCCTTGGTTGAGAGAAATTCAGAATGTGTTTGTTAATTGTCTGGCCAACCATACCCAAAAGCAGCCATTATTTAGTGGTAAAGCATTCTGTGTCTTATTTTCTTACACTTTAAAGGTTCATTTTTTTACGGCTATTTCCTGTGTCACATGGCTCCTTTTGAAAACCCAAACATTTTGTCTTTCTCACAGCTTTAACAAGCCTTATGACAAAGTTAAGAAAGAAAAGAGGAAAATATAAATAGTAAAAATATGTACATATAAAAGCACAAGGACAAGAAATTATCCTTACTTTATTAGACAGCAGTACATTTATTCGATATGTATAGTGGTAGGCATGCTGCAGATAAATCAGAGTCAGCAGTATCTATCTCTGAGATCTCACATTGTGCCCTTGAAAAGATCAGACCCTGTATGTGTTTGCCACAAATAATTGGCATGTAGGTGGAAAAATGTTCAGCCCTTTGGGACCTCAGGGACATATGATAGGTAAAGCAAACATCCAGCGCCAGACACCTGCAAATAGCAGAACCAGAGAAAGCAGTGTTATTAAACCTATATCAGACCGAGGACCTGCTGTTATTAACTGCTGATATTCATCAAGGGCTGCCAGTTAGCACAGGATGGTCTGGGACATGGAAACATTTTGTTTGTTGTCCCTAAATGGTTTCTTGAGAGCTGGTATACTTGACCTGGAAAGCAGCTGGTATATTTGACCTGGAAAGCAGCTGGTATACTTACTATACTAGACCAGAAGCTAGAGGGCTAATCAAAGAAAAAGGAAAATATGACATCATCAACTTAAGGATGAAATGACATAAACAGATAACTAAATGGTTGCTTCAGGAAATGGTGTTAGTGGGACCAGCAGGGGGTTCTCCCTGCACTCTGTGTGGGTTTTAACACAGCAGTACAGTGAAGAGTACACTGTACTATGAAAAGTGGCACCATCCTTTGAATAAGATGTAAAACTGAGTCTCCATGGTCATCATAGATCCCAGGGTGTACTTTGTATAGATTTCCCAGTGGGCCTTATAAATCATGGCCACGTGTGAGCAGACTGTATCACTCCCTCCTCGCCACTTATAGCTGGTGTGTGGCGAGTTTTCTGGTGCACTCTGGCTGCTGTGACATCATCCAGGTGGATGTTGCATACTGACGGTAGTGGAGGAGACTTCCTATTCCTTTGCAAAGCACTCTGGGTGTCTTGACGGCTTCACTTTCAATTCATTCAAATCATCAATTCATTTTATGTGTTCAGGTCACAGTAATACAAAGTATCATTTGAAAAATAATTAAGTGCATTAGCTGTTAGAAACATATTCAAGATGTAAATGATTCAATAGCAAATCTGTGGTGACCTGAGGTAAGTATAATATTAGTTGGAATACCTCAGGGGTGCACAAAATTTGGCTGTTATCTGTGTGAGTGGGACAACGGGACACATGACGTACGTTCTGTCAGAAGGGTGTGGCCAAAAAGAAAATCTCTAGAAGTAGGTATCAAAAGTGTGCAGTATGATCTTGTTGTAAGGCCTAGAAAGATTATGCACCGACCTTTGGATATAGAATTAGGGGTGACAAAGTATTTTGTAAAGGGTTCAGATCAAGAGGAACAGAACTTCTGTAGCCTGTGAGAAATGTTTCCAAGGCTGAGCGAAACAAAAAAGAAAGGAATTTTCATTGGACCATAGATACGAGAACTTGTCAAGGATGATCAAGCTAATGGAATTCTCCACGGCGAGAAGTGTGCAAGGGACTCTTTTAAACAGGTTTGTGAGAATTCCCCTGGAAACAACAGAGCTGAAAGCTACAAGGACATACATTGTTGAGGAGCTGTTTTCATCCTATTACAAGTTGGGCTGCAGGATCTCTTTGAACATTTACTTTCTTGCCTTCCATTAAGAGTTTTTCCTGAAAACTGGTGCAGTGGGTGATGAACATGAGGAACGTTTCTACCAAGACATCTCAGCAACGGTGCAGAGATACCAAGAGAAATGGAGTACTGCAACATCTGCAGACTACTGTATACACTCAAGACCTCCAGTTCCAGAGGCAGCAAAACAGCCCCACAACATTATACAGCTGCCAGCATTTGTAACTGTTGGAAAGGTGTATTCTTTCCTTATTACCTTCCTTTCTTTGCGTATATATGTATCGCTGATCTGCATTGCTAAAGGGCTCAGTTTTGGTGTTCTCTGTCCAAAGAACATAGTGGGATTTAGCAAAGATCAGATGTAAAAAAAAACAAATCACAGGTGAAGAGTGGGAGAAACTAGCAGCTGATGTGTAAGAAGCTAATAGACACCTGCAAGAAATGTTTGGAGGTTGTCATCCCTGCCAAAGGCTGTGCAACCCTGTATTAGTGAAGAGTGTTGTTCATCCACTCCAGGTCATCATAGACAGGAAGAACAACCAGTGTTTGTGTGTGTGTGTGTGTGTGTGTGTGTGTGCGCGTGTGTGTGTTTGTGTGTATGTGCACGTTTGTTTTTTTTTCTCAGAAATGACTATACACAACATAATTAAAATGCAAGGGTGCCAATAATGTTGAACACAACTGTATGTGGTACACCTGTATGACTCTAACATGCAGTACATCATCTGAATTCCTCATTAATTTCTTATTCGATAATGAACAATTACGCATAAATGTCATTTGCGGTTGTTTGTTGTTCATGGGGATTATCAAAGCGAAACAGACTTAATTGTTCATAAGAGTCATAAAACACAAAGAAAATAATATGACGCAGTCCAATTCAGGAGATCATTCATCAAGGTTATATACTTTGGCAGGTAAGCACCTGTATGAAATTGAATTAGTCATTCGTTTCAAAGTGCCAATTGGTTCCCCCAGTTTCATTTAAAAGTGAAATGACATTTATACATTGTATTATTTCCAAATCATTTGGGTTTTTCTTATTAAGCTAGTCTTGTGTGAGTGTTGGATGACCTGAGACATCTGCAGTGTATTTAAATAACTGCTTAAGCACTCGCTGTTTCCTTTACTGATGTTTCCACACAAGAAAGACTGTTTTGTTTGGACTGCAAGCTCTCCACTGCAGCTTGGTGGACATAACCGAAAAGGATGTTCCACTGTTCTACTACACCACTGTGCTCAGGTTCTGCTCAAATAGCTGAATACCCCACCCATCATCCATGTTTACACGTTAGTTGTACAGTACAGCACACTGTCAATCATATAGTCACCAGAGAACATTAGTTTTATAACTAAATTGTTGAGATTCATGACAACAATTTTTTAAATACTTATTGCTATTTTAAATGCAATGTTGTGGTAATTACCTTATACTTAAATTCATCCAGTCATTAAGTCATTTTCCATTTGATCATTGTGGATAGGGTTCCAGGATGGCCTGGACCTTTTCTCTGGCAGCACATAGTGCAAGGCACGGTACACTGAGGACACTTACTCACTAAACCGCCTTATCCAATTCAGGGTCACAGGAAGCCTGGAGCCCATCCCAGGATGCACGGGGCAGGGGACACCCTGCGCAGGATGCCAACCCACCGCAGGGCACATGCACAAACACACACTATGAGCAATTTGCAAACGCCAATCAACCTAAACCGCATGTCTTTAAACCGTGGGAAGAAACTGGAGAACCCAGAAGAAAACCCACCAAGCACGGGGAGAACATGCAAACTCCATGCATTTTTGAGGCGAGGGTCAAACCTCGTGCCCAAAGGTGCAAAGCAGCAGCTGTAACTGCCACACCACTGTGCCAGTTTAATAAAATAATATAAATTATATTCGCAGAAAGTGTGAACTATACATTCTGATCAAAATCACCCCCTCATCATATGTCATCCATTCTCTTGCATTATATCATATCCAGCCTACACAGTCTAATAATCTCAATTTACAGAATTTTGCCATTATTGCTATTTATGAAAGGGAAAATACAACACTTTCTATGACAATACAGAATAACCAGGTATTGTGAATATGTTTACACCTCTCCACACCTGCAGGTTCATCTTGCAATAGTAAGTCTGAGCGAAGTGTGTCCTTTTGAAAAACATGTGGACAAAAAACATTTTTGCTAGATACAATAAAAAAAACATTGTCTTTACACCTGGATATACATTTCAGCCTTTTGGTTATAAATAAAACAAAATCATAACAGCGAACCAAGGTTCTTTCAAGAATTACACAATAACTCATAATTAGACCCTTCAACAATGACTGACTTTCGTGTAGGTGCACCCGTTCACCAAAAAAAAAAAAAAAGGTATTTAGCAATGTCAGGAATATGTCAGGGTTGTGTTAGAAAAAAATAAAAACTGCGTGAAAATGGCTGCAAAGGAAAAAAAACTCAGATAAACCCTATTGGTTGAGGTTTTCCTTGGACTAAAGCCCCTCTGAATGATCGTCGTGTCTGTTTTTGACAGACTGGAGATAAGAAAGTGCCTTAGGTATTAGATGTCATTCCTCTTCACTGGAAAGCAGTTTGAGTACCCTTATAGAGGCACCTTCTGTGAATAGAGAAATTCACAACAACAAAGCCTCCTTTCCTCATTAAATCAACTGCGAAATATATGCAGCTCTGGAGCCCTCTATTCGAAGCAGATGAGTAATCCCTGTTCAATCTCGCACAGGCAGAGAATTTCAAACGTCCATAATAATTGCGTCTGGAAATGAGGGGCAAGAAAGGCGGGTGAGAATAAGGTGGCTTTGACCGCAGATCCGCGCTGCTGTAATATGTAAACAAAATTCCTTACACATACATCGCAGGCACACAGACCACGGGCACGTACGCTCACTGTAACTGATAGTCCGCTGCGTGTGTTTCTCCGCAGTCTGAATGCACTGGGTCGCTTTTGACGACACCGTTGGTATGACTGGCAGTAGGAACGTGCGAAAATAAACGTGTGACTTGGCGTTTTGTAATGATGAATCATTTATCAGTTGTTTTGATGAAAGGAGGTCAATCGCAGTCTGAGGGCAGTTGACTCCAAGGTCCTCTGGTGAGGAGCAAAGTGTCGTCCCAAGGTTTGTGTGTGGAAAGCTGGTAGTGAAACGAGTTCAACAGATGTTTGAATGAGTTTGAAAAACACAAAGCAATGTCACCAGAATGGTTCGCTGGAAATGAAGGACTATTCCATATACATCTTTCTACATTGAATAAATATTTATATATGTATTTTCCATGTCAATAGCCATAAACTGATTTTAGATTGGACTGAAATACACTTCCCTGGCTATGACATAATTGACATTACAAAGTCACAATTACTGAGTTTTATGAATAAGCGAACAGTTCATTAAGGTAAGAAATCTATATAAAGCTGCAGTGTCAAAGGTTTTATTGTCTCTGGAAGGCATGACTTACAAAATTTGGAAATTTTGTGAATTCATTTTGAATAGTACATATTGAAATACTAATCCATGTATTACAGGTACCAACTTATATATTGTATTATTTACATTACAGTAAAGGTGCTACAGCTTTCCTGTCAGTGAAGGTGGAGGGGCTGAAAGAAAAGCCAGACAAAGAGACATTCATGAATAGGAACCTGCCACCTGCACATGTCAAGAGAGGAGCTCTGTGAAAACATTACTGAAATGTGAAATACCACTGAATGTATGGAATTTCAGTTGACTTTCTATGATCATTCACAGCATCTTAGTAACAGTGGAATGTTTCTGTTAGTAACTTCATTATGAAAACTGCTAAATTCAACCTTGACTGTATTCTCATTATATCCACCCAATTCACATCTTTAAACCATAAGAAAAAACTGGAGTATACACAGAAAATACACAAAGCATTAGGAAAGCACACACACAGCAACTAGGGAGGGGATTTGAACCCCTAACGCTTGTTATGCAAGGCAACATTCTTAAGTACTGTGTATTCTGCTTTCTGTTCATATGCAAGCAACACCATGCTGTTATAATTGTAAACAAAGCTCTATTTTATATATATATATAAAAGTGTATATGTAATGTGACTACTCTAAACTGATTACAGAAACCCTATAAATTCTTACAATTTTAGACCTCCTTATTCACTGGAATTTTTTTAAGCACTTTTGATTGTTTTGTGGGATACAGAAAAATACTACCATTCTTCATATGCTGTCACTTTCCAATGAATGGGATAAGAATGTATCATTATTTCTGCCAGCAGCTTCAGCCGTGTGGCTTTCAAGTGCTAAGCCTGGCTGAGCCTGGTTAGTACCTGGATAGGAGACTGCCTGGGAAAGCTACAGTTGCTGCTGAAAGTTGTGTTACTGGGACCAGCAGGGGGTGCTCACACTGCAGTCTGTGTGGTTCCTAAAGTCCCGGTACTGTGACGTGGACATTGTACTATAAAAAGTGGCACCATAATTCAGACGAGACGTAAAACCGCTGGTCGTAGCTCTCTATGATTATTAAAGATTCCAGAGTGGTCTATGTAAAGAGGTACTCCCCAATGTCTTGGTGTGAGTTCCCCAATGGGCTTTATCAATCAGGGCCTCCAAATAAAGGGGACACCCTAGGCAGGATGCCAACCCACCGAAGGGCACATGCACAAACACACACTATGGGCAATGTGTGAATGGGCTGTATCACTCTCTCCTCTCCTCCCCACCTAATGCTAGTGACTAGTGAACACTCTGGCTGCTGTGGCATCATCCAGGTTGATGCTGTACACTGGCTGATGCTGAAGGAGTCCTTATTCTGCTGTAAAGCACTCTGGCTGTCCTGAAAACTGCCGGTTTCATTCATTTATTCATATTGATAAAAAAAATATATCGAATCTCCTCTCCTAACTACAATTTCAATATTATACTAAAACATTTTTTTTCTACATTTTTTAAAACTTAAAAGTATAAATGTCAGTTTTATACATTTTCAGGCCCAGTAGTTCAGTACGTGGTGGTATAATCAGCAAACAAGTGTAGTGTCGTAAAGCTTTCTGTGTACGCTGTGATTTTGGAAACAGTATTTCGTCAGTTCTCACTCAGATCTGTTCGTGCTCTCTCAAGTTGCTCAGGGATTGCTCAATGACAGTCCTCAAGCCTCAAACTTCTCAAGTCTTTCGACAGATTCTCAATAGGATTCAAGACAAGACTGACGGGGTTTCTCAAGGACGCGCTTTCTGATGCCAGTCACATTACTGGAGCTTTGGCCTTGTGCTTGTGGGTCACCTTACTTGCTAAATTCATTTTACCTTTACATTTCACTGTTGCATCACCCCAATTTCTATTCTCAAAAAAAAAAACAGCTGGGATTTTAATGAATACTTCTATTCTTTAAAACATACCGGTAATGTCTTATTTTGTACAGTGACAAGGAAGCTGATTAATGTATGAATTTAGGCCTTCAACATGAAATTTACAGTGTGTTAAATAGTGTTTCATAGATAAATTGATAAATACTCTGCATATATCCATGTCCTCACAGTGTAATAGCTTTGATTATTATATTTATAACTACAAACTGGGCAAATAAATAAATTAATTCATTAATGAATTTCAGTGACTGAAAAGCATTTATTCATTTGTCAGGTAGAAACTGCCTTTCAAATAACTGTATTTCAGTATAAACTACAATATAACAGTGTAAAATGCAGTCTACAATATAAAACAGGAAAACGAAAGATTGTTTACTACATATATGTAATTTTTCTGCAGTATTATACTGGGAGAAATGTGATTTTTACAATCTTTTGGATAATACAGGGTGAAATGTAACATTGTTTACAGTGTGCAGTATAATGCAGGGTGAAATGTAACATTGTTTACAGTGTGCAGTATAATGCAGGGTGAAATGTAATATTGTTTACAGTGTGCAGTATAATGCAGGGTGAAAT